>JAVJIF010005708.1:0-269406 GCA_038442645.1 Agave tequilana | reverse complement strand
AAAACCCTAAGCATGGACCATTGACTATTGATACATACCTTGTCAAATAACTAGTGATTTTAGAAATAATCTCCTAAAAGTTATATGTCAATTGATGTGTGCAACAGTCTAAATAGGACACCCACTGATGATCACATGAATTTAGGTTAGGTTCATCTCCCCTAAATACTCGCAGAAATCTAGCTACACATTACTAAGTTAATAAATCTAATAAATAAATATAATTAAATCTCTAAGCTATTGGTTAAACCAAGCAAAATAACTAACACAATTAAAATATTGAACAATTTCATCCAAGTAACATAACATCAATTAATTAATTAAATCAAATTAAACAAACTAATTAATTAGCAAACTAATTTAGTTAATTAACTTACCTGAGTGCTTCACCATAGCAAATTTCTCCCTCTGCATGCTACAGGACGAACATGCTTTTGATTTTTTTTTCTTTTTTTTCTTTTATATCATGGGCATTGAAAGCCTTTCACTCTTGCTGGAAGAACAACCCAACTTTTGCACAAATCTAAGACTGACTTGTTCACACAGGCAATCAATCCAATCTCACCAAAAAGAAAATATTAAAAAACCTAACAAAAGATAGCCACTCAAAGTAAAAAGGAGTAAAAAAGGATAAAAATTGATTGGCCAAACATCTGCCCCCAAGAATTGTCATGCTACCATGTTTTTACAAAACAATAAAATAAAATAAAAATAAAATAAAAAGGGAAAAAATAATAAAATAAAAACCTAAAACCTAGATGACGGCCCCTGACTTTTGCAAAATTACGTTATTTCCCAACTGGCCTCGATCTCTTCCGAGTTGATCGTAAATTTCTTTGATCTCAGTTTTAGACGTTGATTCCAGCAGTGTCAAGCCTCCTATCTCGCCTTCAACTCCTTTTAACGCGCTTTATGGTCTCGAAAGAGTCTTTTGTGGTCCAGTCTTCTCCTAATAACTTTGTCTGCAAAATAGACTAAAAATACCCGAGTAGCATTATTTATAAACAAATGATAGATAAATATGGGAATGAAAATGTGACAAAATCATGCTGATCAAATACCCCCATACCAATCTTTTGCTAGTCCTCGAGCAAAACTAATAAAAAGAAAAGAAAACGCTAACTCACTTTCGTAGGAATCACGGTTACACTTAGCACGTGCAACAAGCCGTTAAACCCCTAGGTTACCCCTAGAGGACGAGTTTTATCTCGTGAGGGTTTTCAGCGGATTACACCCACAAAATCCAAGAAAGTTTTTAGAGATTAAGAAATAAATAAAAGTAAAATAAGGATAACTGAAAATCAAGAAAAGAAAAACAAATCTTCTTCTTTTTTTTAGTTAACTAGCTAGCAAGATCATCAATTTCTATGAGTTTCAATTTCAAGTAAAACCTCAATTCAAGAAATCATATCGGCTATAACATAAAGTCTCAAATTCAAAACTTTACACCACCTGTCCTAAGTTTCAGATCCTATGTACCCCGTAATCGTGATATAGTTCTTAAGCTTGGGAATATTTAATTACAACTCTCATACTTTTTTTTCTTTTCTTTTTTTCTTTTTTTCTTTTTTCTTTTTTTAGAATTTTTTTTAACTATCTTTCGCGTAGATACCAAGGCTTCCTGAGGCCAAGATACCTAGCTAATTGATAATCAAAATTATTATATTTTTATAGTATCTTATCCTATTAGGCTTTCTCAGCTACCCATGTAGCGAGCTTTGGGCCAATGCTCCCAAACCAGATGGTCTTAGGGCAATAAGTGTAAAAATACTCCTACGGACTTAATTACTCAAGCAACTGAGGCCACAAGATAAGACTTATTAATATCTATTTTACTATATAATAAATTTTTTTTTTCACAATTTTTTTTTTAGTTGTAATCAATATCCTAAGCCTATGAACTTAAAAGTGTAAGTGTTATTGGGTACATAATCACTTAGACTATGTTTAGATGGTATGTCCGTTTTAGATTCTAATCTTTATTTTAAGACTTTATGATTCTTTCATTTTGATCTTACCCTTAAAATCCACTCATGGATACTAAATCACTCACATACTAGTTAATCATTTGCAGAAAATTTTCAATTTTTTTTTCAAAATTTTTTTTAAGACTCCTAGAAGAAAATAAAGTAAAGAAATTAAAAAAAACCCTAAAATCAAAACAAAATAAAAAAAGGATTCATAAAAAAAAAAATGTGTATCTCCCCCCCACACCTAAAATGAATACAGAGATAAAAATAATGTAGCATGTAATTTACGCATCCACAATATGCACACAATCATGATGACCATGCAATCCAAGCATACAAGAGATATAGAAATATGAACAGTATGCTAGAATTAAAAATACTCACAGTGCACTAGAAAATCAAGCTGTCGAAGCAACAAAAATTCTCCTGTGTGTGGTGGATGCCTCCTTGCTTATCCTGTATCACTTGTAATAAACTCGACACATAGGTTAGAGAAAGAGAAATAAAAGACTCACTAAAACTGACTCAACTAATTAAAAGAGAAATAAAAAGACTACAAAAAAAAAAATAAATAAATAAAAATAAACAAATATTTACATATGTACAATTTCACAACTCCCCCACACCTAGATCTTTCTAGGTCTATACCCTCGAGCTCTCTTCCCATCATTCCAATGGGTTCTCTTTAATGGACAAAGTGGAGAGGTTAATCTTTTTGTTATTTTTAATTTCATCCTCTCCATCTTGTTCATCACTTTCCTCCATCTCCTCTTCTCTTCTTCCCATACCTCCTCACAAATTCATCATTTTCACACAATATAATTGGAGTGTCCACAACATGATTGCCTACAAATTTAAGCTCATCCTCAAACATCACCTCAAAACTTAAATCAACAATTTTCTTTGGAGGTGTATAAATAACCAAAGCATCCTTAACCGATTCATTCAAATATATGAGTTCGTCTTCAAATAGGTTTTTAGAGCTTTGATTAATTAGAGATTCTTGAATCAAGTTTTGAAAAGTATGATTATTGATTGGCTCATCGAAAGTGAAGATACTCAAATCGAGTTTTGTTTTCTCAAAGGGAACTCTAGACTCAAGATCCTCAACACATGTTTTCTCATCATTGTGATCATACTCTTCAACAAAAAGCTCATCAAGAAACAAAGGCTCATTATCCATGTAGGCATTCTCACAATTTTGATCAGTGTGTTCCAATTTCTCCATATGAGTGGATGCAATTTTCTGCTCCTCAACACTTGTCTTTTCACAGAACTTAGAAAATTCATCCTCAAATTTCTCTTGAAACAAAAATTCATCATTGTCACATTCATCTTCGCAATAAGATTCAACTGGCTCCACATGAGTTGTATGTGTAGCCAAATAATTTCTAATCACTTCGTCCAGACACTGAGGATCATTATCATGTTTGTACACCTCATGGACCTTCACAACTTCCTCAACAGGCTTCTTATGTTTAAGCTCTTCAAATTGATCAAGATGAAATAATTGGGACTCG
The DNA here is from genome assembly GCA_038442645.1 of Agave tequilana. Taxonomy (NCBI): domain Eukaryota; kingdom Viridiplantae; phylum Streptophyta; class Magnoliopsida; order Asparagales; family Asparagaceae; genus Agave; species Agave tequilana. The sequence continues at coordinate 265,916 of JAVJIF010005708.1, read as the reverse complement.
AAGGGCATCTCGATGAAATGATTATGTTGGCCCAATGGCCTTCCACTCTAGTTTTGATGATGATCAACACTCATGTAGTTATATTTACTAATATTCTTGTGTTTCTAAGTTTCAGATCATTAACAGGATATTAGGTTGGTGATTAGCTTCAACAAGATGATTAGAAGCTATTCATGGTGATTCCGGTGCCAAAACTTAAAGATCATACCCTTGCACTTGGAGAATCACGGAGTTTGGACCAAGTCTACTTGAAGATGGAAGATCGACAAGAAGACTTAGGTATCCTAGTTTAGATAGTGTTTTAGATCCATATTTGTAAAGCTTAGTTTAGTTGATATGCTCAAGTGCACAAATCACACACGTTTTATGATTGAGTTTTGGTTTTCATGAATAGTTTATCAAAACAAGTTTAAATTGATATATGTATAGTTGCTTCATTCTATACATGCATGCTTAATTTTTTAAACAAACTTATTTTGACTATCCTATTCATGTTTTGGAAAATTCTAGTTTGATAAAATACAAGTTTTGTTTTTGATAAAATTGGCAAGACACAAAAATGAATTGATATGATTGATATATGTCTTGAAATTTTTATCACAAGTTTGGTTATCAAAGTAAAATGATAAAACAAGTTTTAGAAAGACATGTTTTTAGAAAAACAGTTTTTATTGTGATTAAAACTATTTTTTAGATTTACTGTGAATTTATGGTTTTTATTGAGTGAAAAGACCTATTTTCAAATCCCGTATCTGTGCAGATCTGCACTGTGCCTGCCAGGCCAGTTCGGTCGACCGGACCGGTCGACCGCACCAAGTGGCCGGTCGACCGGGTCGGTCGACCGATGTGCACAGACGTGCACGCTGGCTACACATTGTAGTCGGTCGACCGGACCGGTCGACCGAGTTGAGAGTTCAACTCTCAGGATGTTTCGGTCGACCGGGCCGGTCGACCGTTAGTGCCCAACGGTCACTTTTCTGACCGTTGGCGGTCGACCGACGCCTGTCAGAGCTGCCAGCTCAGCTCTAACGGCTAGTTTTCTGTTTGGCCTATATAAACTCCATCTCTTTGGGGATTTTGGCTAAGTTTTTTAAGAGAAAAATTTCCAGTTTTCTGAGGTGTTTAAAAGAGTTTTCAAAAGAGTTTTAAGTGCAAAAACTTCTCATCTTTATTTGTTTTGGGTTTTTGGAAAATCAAAGAAAAATAGGTTTTTGGGATTTTTGCTTAGATCTTCAATTCTATCATATTGCAAGTATTTTCCCAAAGATTTTTCTTTGTTGCTTGTTTCCAAAAACACTTGTTTCCACACTTGAGCTATCTTCTATCCTAAACTATTAGGATCTTGTTTTTGTGGAAAAAGATAAAAGAAAGAAAAAGAGAGTTTGTGGTTTTTGAACCACTTGTTGTAAACCCTCCTTCATTTGTTGTATCCCTCTTCGGTAGAGGTGATCGGAGTGGTATTGGTTTGCTCCCTCTTCGGTAGAGGTGGAGTTTGGTTGTGAGCCTCTTCGGTAGAGGTGTGTGGATTGGTTGTTGTATTGGCTACGGGCCTAACCCCTCGTTGTGAGGAGGTTGTTGTTGAGAGAGGAGTTTGGTACTCCTAGAGTTGTAAGAAATCCTCTTCGGTAGAGGTTCCCTCGGTGGGAGTTGAGATAGTGGAAATCCTACACGGTGGTGTAGGCGGGGATGTAGAGCAAGGTGCTCGAACCTCGAAACAAATCTTGGTGTTTGCGTTTTGATCCATTGTCTCTCTCTCTCTCTCTCATTTATATTGTGCAAAGCATCATACTTCATATCATCATATTTGCTTGTGTTGAGCATAACTCATATTGTCATATCATATTGCTTGTGTTACCTTGCATTATTTTATATTGCTATATCCTTTATTGCTTGGCTTGATTGTGTGTGCACATTGCTTGGATTGCTTGTGTGTGTGCCTAACTTATACTCATCCAACAAGAGCTTCACATAGCGCCTCAACCCATATCAAGGGGAATCAAGAGGAGTTTAGTCCAGAGCCTCGCAAGAGGAATTCGGCTACACTTGTTGTATTGTATTAGTTTGTGCATAATTTGCATTAGCTTCCGCATTTAGCGCACTTAGTTTGCAATAAGTTTCTTAGATTAGCACTTACACCTATTCACCCCCCCTCTAGGTGTTTTTCAATTGGTATCAGAGCTAGTGCTCCTGATACTTAGGCTTAACATCCTATGAGTGATCCATTTGCTTGCTAATCTTATTTGCATTTGTTTGCTTGTTTGCACACATATAGTTTACCATGGACTTCATGACCCCTCCTAGCTTTGACCCTTCCAACATTGATGTTTGGAAGTATAGGATGTCCATGTACCTAAAAACCCTAGGTTTGCATGTCTTTCTTGCCGCCACCAAGAGATGTTATCTTGGTGATTGCAATCATATAGGGGCCAATGCACAAGCCCTAGAGGCCATTAGAAGCACTTTACCTAAAGACTATCTTTTATGTGTTTCTAATCTTGATTCCGCTTTTGCAGTGTGGAACAAATTGACAACAACCACCACCTCCAAGCTTCAAGTGCCAATCAATCGGAGGAATTTAGTGGAGAATCCGATTCTCAATGCTTCATGGTCCAAGGGAATGACTCCCTTGAGGTACATTCGGAACCCCACTATGATAGTGATGATTGTTCTAGTTCTTCAAATGATCATATTGATGTCCATGCTAAATGAAGAACTTTCAATTGTTTGTGAAAAACTTATAGAAAAATATAAGATTTTGAAAAAGAAAAGTCTAGGAATTGAAAAAGAAAATAAGTGTTTACAATCTAGACTTGATATTGTATTGCAAGAGAAGGTTGAGGTCTATAATGAAAGGGATTCATTGAGATCTCAATTGGAACTTGCTTTAAAAGAAATAAATTTTTAAAGTCTAAAAATGATTGTGAAATTCTTTTGAAGAAAAATGAAAATATGTCTTCTAAAATTGATTTTGTTTTAAAAGAGAATGTTGCTTTGAAAAACAAAATTATTTCTATTTCAAATGACTTGAATGCTTGTTTAGAGAAAAATAATGTTTTACATAATAAGATTGATTCTCATATTTGCCATGCTAGGGTAGTTTCACCTAAATCACCCATTGCATGTTCCACTTCTTCTATGCTTGAGAATGATATAAATTTGTTAAAGAAGAAAATGGATTGTTTGGGCTCCACTATGAGCCAATGTGCCATGAACCACTCACGGTTGGAAACCTTGGTTCGAAAGAAACAAGTTCCATCCTTTATGCATGCACACCCTTCACGGCATACACATGCTCCTCACGGACACACCCATCACCATATGTATGCTCATGTGTACACATGTACACATTGTGGACGTAAGGGCCACCTTGCTAAATTTTGTTATGATAGATTAAATGTTTCAAATTTAGCAAAGAAATTTGTTTGGGTTAGAGAAGGGACTAACCCCCATGGACCCAACAAGATGTGGGTACCAAAGACCACCCCTCCTTTGTTTAATGTAGGTGTGGGCTCTCACTTGACGTGAGAGTGATGACACCTTGGAGTGGATGCGTTCCAGACTTCATGAAAATCAAATGGATGCATCACTTTCAAGGGAAGGTTGGTGGAGATGACCACCATGTTTTGGAGACAAGGAGAGTTGCTTCTTCGGTTTTGGTAACAATCCTTTACTCCCATTTATTGTTTACATGCTTTCCATGTTTTAATGTTTTTAGCATGTTTTTGATGTCTATGGATTAGTATGTTCATTCCATGTTTATTAGATCCTTGACATACATGTATAGTATTTGAGACACATATGCTTATATGAACCCATATTTAGTGTTCTCACTTTTGTTTAAGCTATAATGTACATCATGAATCTAATACATGTGAATTTACATAGTAATCATGTTTTAGTTTTATCATGATGACTTTTATATTTGTTTTGATGCTTCATGTTAAGGTTACTTGTTTAGATGTTAGTTTTCATTAAGACTAGGAATTATACTTGTACATATAGTAGGCCACAAATAAATCTATATATGTATGAGCTTGAACGCTTATTTGAACCCATTAGATGTGCTAGTATAGTCTAGTTTTGATGATTCATACATTTCAAACTTGTATTCCATTTTTGAATTTGTTTTATGATTGTGTGTTTCACTTCATGTATATGTGTATTTTGCCAAACTTGAAGATATACATGTATACCCCTTGAGTCATTTGCCTTTCATGCAAATCTATATTTGGACTCAATTGTGTTTAGGGATATGTATGTATACTTCATGTTTGACAATTCATACATATACCTTGAAATGAAATTTGTTGTGATAAAAATTTAGTTTTTCATGTTTCATGTATTTATGTTTAACTTCATGTATATGTCCATCTAGTTCAATCTAATCTTATACATATACATCTTTTTGAGCCACGTGCCTTCATGAATATACATTTAGTGGACTCGTTGAGTTTTGGATATGTATGTATATTTTAGCTTGTATTAGACATACATATGCCTTGAAGATTAAATAAGGAATTTTATATGATTTTTCATGTTTTTGATGGAATTATGTTTTAAGGAATAATTGAGCTTAATGAAATATTTTTTCATGATTATGATCTTCACATATTATTTGTACACTCATATCTATTGCTCATGTTTTGTTTCTCATGAGTTATGCTTTATTGGTTAGAGTGATGATTATCATGTGAATTTCAATTTTGTTTTATTCCTTACTTGAAGGATTTCGTGCTAGTTAACAAGTTTTCCATTTAACTAGTTGCGGTGTTCTTCATTTTGGTAGTGATTTTCAAACAAAACTACATTTTCAAATCTATCTTTGAAAACCCCTACCTTCCAAAGGGCGGTAGGATGGGAGATCATGTTCATGTATTCCCTAAATTGAAAATCTTTAAAACTTGAATTATGATTGGGTGGTAGATAATATGATGTATACACTTGAACTTATTGTTATGTCAATTGGTATCATTGAACTCTTTCAATTGGTATCATTTTGATCTTCTTGTATACTCATATATGTTTTGTATGTATGTATGCTTTAAATTTCAAGTATATCAATTTCTATTGGTATCTATTTTTCATACATATATATGTTTGTGTTTATGCTAGTGCTTGAGTTTCAATTTTGTTTAACTTGATTACTTTTAAATTGTTATCAAGACAATGCATGACTTTAGTTTGTATTTCATAAAGGGGGAGAAAATTTGATTTTGTATTTCAATTGGTATTTGTACTCCCACACTTTATGATTAAAAGTTGTTTATATGTTTTAAAATGAACAATTCTTACAATTGGTATCAATGTTTTAAAATAAACATGTTTGTAAAATCTTTTCAATTGGTAAAATATTTACAATTGGTATCATATTTAAGAAATTCAAAATTTGTTTTGGTTTCAAGATTCATGTTTAAGAATTCAAGACTTATGTTTAATTACAATTGGTATTTCCAAAATTTTGTTTAAAGAAAATATTCAAAGTTTTTTATTTGTATTTCCTATATGCAAGGAGAGCTTAACATCTCTCTTACATATAGATTCATGTTGAGTATATTATAAATTGAGGAGCTTGACAACTCTTCTTTATATGATATACGTGTGTAGGGGGAGCTTCACATCTCCTCTTATGCATTACATAATATGTATTATGTGAATTGGGGCTTGTCATCCCTTCTTCATGTAATGCATATGTGTAGGGAAGCTAACTTAGCGTCTTCCTCTTCATGAATGTATATAGCATATAACATATATTGATCCTTGTTTATTGGTATCAAGATACTTCATTGACATATTTTTTAATTGATATCATGTTTGTAGTCACCCCTTATTGATTTTTTTGTTTTAGACAAAAAGGGGGAGAACATTGTTTGCATTGTTTTGATTGACAAAATGGGGGAGAAGTATTTTTACCCCTCATTTTATCTATGGTTTTGATTGTTTACCCCTTTGTTGATGATTGACAAAAAGGGGGAGAAGATTTATGAAGTTTTATATGCATGCTTATGTTTATGCATATATTATGTTTTAATCTCAAGAATCTAGAGCTTATTTGATTTAATTGATTTATAGAGTTTGCTTTGTAATTGGTATCTAGAGCTTATTTTGCTTTAAATATTCCATTTGATATCTAGAACCATTTATTGTTTATGCATATGCATGTTTCATGTTTAATATTCATTGCATATATTTATTGTTTATCCCTATGCATGAGTTAAGGGGGAGCTTCCTTGAAGCTTATCTTTAATCCATGCATATATAACTCCATGAGTTTTGTCATCATCAAAAAGGGGGAGATTGTTGGCCCAATGGCCTTCCACTCTAGTTTTGAGATGATCAACACTCATGTAGTTATGTTTACTAATATTCTTGTGTTTCTAAGTTTCAGATCATTAACAGGATATTAGGTTGGTGATTAGCTTCAACAAGATGATTAGAAGCTATTCATGGTGATTCTGGTGCCAAAACTTAAAGATCATACCCTTGCACTTGGAGAATCACGGAGTTTGGACCAAGTCTACTTGAAGATGGAAGATCGACAAGAAGACTTAGGTATCCTAGTTTAGATAGTGTTTAGATCCATATTTGTAAAGCTTAGTTTAGTTGATATGCTCAAGTGCACAAATCACACACGTTTTATGATTGAGTTTTGGTTTTCATGAATAGTTTATCAAAACAAGTTTAAATTGATATATGTATAGTTGCTTCATTCTATACATGCATGCTTAATTTTTTAAACAAACTTATTTTGACTATCCTATTCATGTTTTGGAAAATTCTAGTTTGATAAAATACAAGTTTTGTTTTTGATAAAATTGGCAAGACACAAAAATGAATTGATATGATTGATATATGTCTTGAAATTTTTATCACAAGTTTGGTTATCAAAGTAAAATGATAAAACAAGTTTTAGAAAGACATGTTTTTAGAAAAACAGTTTTTATTGTGATTAAAACTATTTTTTAGATTTACTGTGAATTTATGGTATTTTTATTGAGTGAAAAGACCTATTTTCAAATCCCGTATCTGTGCAGATCTGCACTGTGCCTGCCAGGCCAGTTCGGTCGACCGGACCGGTCGACCGCACCAAGTGGCCGGTCGACCGGGTCGGTCGACCGATGTGCACAGACGTGCACGCTGGCTACACATTGTAGTCGGTCGACCGGACCGGTCGACCGAGTTGAGAGTTCAACTCTCAGGATGTTTCGGTCGACCGGGCCGGTCGACCGTTAGTGCCCAACGGTCACTTTTCTGACCGTTGGCGGTCGACCGACGCCTGTCAGAGCTGCCAGCTCAGCTCTAACGGCTAGTTTTCTGTTTGGCCTATATAAACTCCATCTCTTTGGGGATTTTGGCTAAGTTTTTTAAGAGAAAAATTTCCAGTTTTCTGAGGTGTTTAAAAGAGTTTTCAAAAGAGTTTTAAGTGCAAAAACTTCTCATCTTTATTTGTTTTGGTTTTTGGAAAATCAAAGAAAAATAGGTTTTTGGGATTTTTGCTTAGATCTTCAATTCTATCATATTGCAAGTATTTTCCCAAAGATTTTTCTTTGTTGCTTGTTTCCAAAAACACTTGTTTCCACACTTGAGCTATCTTCTATCCTAAACTATTAGGATCTTGTTTTTGTGGAAAAAGATAAAAGAAAGAAAAAGAGAGTTTGTGGTTTTTGAACCACTTGTTGTAAACCCTCCTTCATTTGTTGTATCCCTCTTCGGTAGAGGTGATCGGAGTGGTATTGGTTTGCTCCCTCTTCGGTAGAGGTGGAGTTTGGTTGTGAGCCTCTTCGGTAGAGGTGTGTGGATTGGTTGTTGTATTGGCTACGGGCCTAACCCCTCGGTTGTGAGGAGGTTGTTGTTGAGAGAGGAGTTTGGTACTCCTAGAGTTGTAAGAAATCCTCTTCGGTAGAGGTTCCCTCGGTGGGAGTTGAGATAGTGGAAATCCTACACGGTGGTGTAGGCGGGGATGTAGAGCAAGGTGCTCGAACCTCGAAACAAATCTTGGTGTTTGCGTTTTGATCCATTGTCTCTCTCTCTCTCATTTATATTGTGCAAAGCATCATACTTCATATCATCATATTTGCTTGTGTTGAGCATAACTCATATTGTCATATCATATTGCTTGTGTTGCCTTGCATTATTTTATATTGCTATATCCTTTATTGCTTGGCTTGATTATGTGTGCACATTGCTTGGATTGCTTGTGTGTGTGCCTAACTTATACTCATCCAACAAGAGCTTCACATAGCGCCTCAACCCATATCAAGGGGAATCAAGAGGAGTTTAGTCCAGAGCCTCGCAAGAGGAATTCGGCTACACTTGTTGTATTGTATTAGTTTGTGCATAATTTGCATTAGCTTCCGCATTTAGCGCACTTAGTTTGCAATAAGTTTCTTAGATTAGCACTTACACCTATTCACCCCCCCTCTAGGTGTTTTTCAGATTAGACATGTCATTATGGCTAACGATTTTCTCTTTGGGTCTAACAGTTTGGCGTTTGTTCATCTTATGAAAGTTGATGTGCTCTTGAATGGACATGGGTCGAGTCGGCATTGGTTCATGAACTAGTTGACTAGAAAAGGGATTCTTCTCTTGCTCACTAACCAACTCATTTACTGGCCTGTTTAAGCAGTCTCTAGTGTCATAGAGCACTTGCTTTGAAGTTTGCCTGAAAGTTTCAAAAGCTTCCTCTAATGTTAGTTCCTTGTCCACCTGATTTCCATTTAACTCAATTGTGAAAGTTGGTGGAACTCTTGAACTTAATCTGGACTTGTGGTTGAAACAGGTTGGTTGAGATGAGTCATTATCTTATCCATGTGAGCACATGCCTCGATTAACTGCTGATTGGTTTCGACTATAGTCTGCTGCATGACTTTAAAACTCTTCTCTAATGTGCTTTCTTCATGCTCATTGTTAAATCCCCAAGACGGAGGTGGTGGTTCAATATAGGACCAATTAGGTTGAGAATTTTGATATGATTAGTCCCATGAAAATTGAGGACAATTCCAACCCTCCGAATTGAAGTTTGATGGATAAGGTTCGCTCGTGGGTCCTTGAAATGTGTGAAATTGATTTTGACCTGGTCCCAGCGAAAACCCTACCGAAGGACATTGTTCTGAAGGATGATTTGGATCTTGACAGTGATGACAACTCATGGGATGATATGAAGAAAATGAGTAATTCGTGGGATGGATATATTCATTAAAATCTGGAAGGGAGGTTGGTGGGTGGAAAGGAGGGTCTGGCCTATAAAATGGATCATAACCAAATGAATTTGGATAGGCCATGGGGAAAGAATTTTTTTTTTAAAAAATTTGTTTTATTTTTTTAAATTTTTTTTTTGGCTTTTGATTTTTTTTTTTTAACAATCCGGTATAGGTGCCAAAACTAAAGATAGAACACCGTGTCCCCGGCAACGGCGCCAAAAAACTTGATGGGGAGATTCTGTCTCCTCGTTTTACAATACCGCAAGTGCACGGTCGTTCGATGTAGCACTTGAGGGTCGGTCCACAGGGACAGGTGGTTTTTTTGGTTTTGACACTTCTACACAAATTGATCAAAACACCACCCATGTTTGACATTGTTAACATCCATATATGGAAGGTGAAGATATCCTTGTACCTCAAAGCTCTAGGTATTCATGTTTATCTTGCTACCACTAATGATTCATATGTTAATAATAGCAAGTATATTGAGGCTAACTCAAAAGCCATTCATGCTTTAAAGTGAACCCTAAATGATGATTATTTATCTAGGGTTTCTAACATTGATTCGGCTTTTGTAGCTTGGAACATCATCACCTCCCTTGGCGAAAAAGATCTATATTATGCCGGGAGCGATTCGGACGTTGAAAGCAACACCTCCAACACATGCTTTATGGTCCAAGGGGATAACCCCCTTGAGGTAAACTCCGAATCCGATGATGAAGACATGTCATATGATGAGCTTACTACCTTTTGTCAACTTGTGCTTGAAAAATATGACATGCTTAAAAAGAAAAATAAAAATTTGAAAAAGAACATTGCTTGCATGCATATAGAATAAGATTCATTTAGAACTAAGATTGCATGCTTAGAAAAGGAAAATAATGTGTTGAAAAATGAAAATGTTTCCCTTATATCTAAATTGAATGATTTGTGTGAAGGAAACAATACTTTGAAAAATAAAATTGATTTGGTGGAAAAACAAAAAGAAGTTGTTTTTCAAGAAAATAAGTCTTTAAAAGAAAAATTTGTGATAAAGAAAAAGATTTTGTTTCGAAAAAGAAAAAGAAAAATGATTCTTTATCTCATCATGCTTTACATGCCACCACTAATGAGATTAAAGATTTGAAAAATAAAATGGATTGTTTGAGTTCAACTTTGAACTCTTGTGCATTCAACCATACTAGATTGGAGTCTATGTTTTCAAAGAAACAAGCTCCACATGTTCATGCACATCATCATCATGCATTTGCTTATGTTGCACAACATGATCACACTCCTACACATAAGCATCCTAAGGTGTACACATGTACACATTGTGGCCGCAAAGGCCATTTAGCAAAATTTTGTTATGACAAGTTGCATCATTTTAATTTTGCTAATAACAAAAATGTTTGGGTTCCTCAACACAAGACTAACCCCAAAGGACCCAAGAAAATATGGGTACCAAAGTCCCCACCTTTTGTATTTGATGTAGGTGAGAGCTCTCACATGACGTCAGAGATTTGGTGCCTTGGTGGTGGTTGCACGTGGACTAGATGGACATATTTTTGATGCACCGCTATCAAGGAGGTTTTGGTGGGAAAGACCACCATGCTTGGAGCTTTGGAGTTGGTAACAATCTCTAAACTCCTACTTTCTGTGTTCATGCTTGATTCATTCATGATATTTTGAGCATATTCATGTTTTTCATTTGTTTTATGCTTCATGTGGTAATAACATGCTTAGATGTAGTTTTTATCAAAACTTGTATTATACATGTACAAATAGTGAGCTGCATTTGTTTTATATATGATTGCACTTCATGCTCATTTGTACCCACTATATGCATATGTATAGACTAGTTTTGATGATTCTCTCATTTATACATGCTTTGCCAATTTTTATGCTTTACTTCATGTATATGTATTATTAATCCAAATCTAATAAATATACATGTATATTCGTGAGTCTCTTGCCTTCATGCAAATACATTTGATAGACTCTTTTATGTTTGGGATATGTATGTGTATTGATAGTTTTGGATAAATCATACATATATCATGAAGATTAGTGTTTTAATGAAAAATAATTTTTCATGTTTTTGTTTTGTTAAAAATGTGACTTATGATCTTTTTGAGCTTCAATGTCTATTTTCATGAAAATGCTATTTACATAACCTTTGAACACTCATCTTTTACTTTTCAAGATAATTTTGAGCTTTATGGACTATGAGTGCTTGAACTTTTATGTACTTAGTATGATTCATGAAATACATATGCTCTGATTTCATGTTTTTGAAGGATCTTTAACTAGTTTTTTAAAAATTATTTTAACTAGTTATTGTTCTTCATTTGGTAGTAATTTTCAATGCTAAAATATTTTCAAATCTAATTTTTGAAAACCCCTACAATCTAATGGGAGGATGGATGGGAGATCATGTTCATGAATGCTTTAAAATGAAAATCATTTAAAACTTGAACCATGAGTTGGGTGGTAGTTATATGAGATATATACTTGATTTACATTGTTATTTCAATTGGTATCATTGAAATTCTTTCAATTGGTATCTAAATTGATAATTTTTGTATATACTCATATTTTGTTTTCTTATATATGTATGTATCATTGTCAATTGGTATACTCATTTCATACATATATATGATTTTCATATGCTTAACTTTCAATTGGTTCACATTTTAAAAGCACAAAGTTTATGATGAAAAATAAATTTTTTTGATCATTATGTTTACTATTGGTATCAATATGTTTCAACTTCATATTTGTTAAATTTCAATTGGTATCAATATGATTTACAATAATGATTATTTTCAATTTGGTATCTTAAAATTTGTTTGTTTTACTAAAGCTCTGATACCTTTAAAAATTTTTTAAGAAAGATTAAAAAAAAATACATTTTTTGATTTGTATTTCTTATATGCAAGGAGAGCTTAACATCTCTTCTACATATAGATTCATGTTGAGTGTATTGTATATTGAGGAGCTTGACAACTCTTATTTATGTGGTACACGTGTAGGGGGAGCTTCACATCTCCTCTTATGCATTGCATAATATGTGTTATGTGAATTGGGGCTTGTCATCCCCTCTTCATGTAATGCATATGTGTAGGGAAGCTAACTTAGCGTCTTCCTCTTCATGAATGTATATCGCATATAACCTTTTATTGATATATTTGATTTGACCCCTTATTGATCTCTTTGTTTATGACAAAAAGGGGGAGAAAAAAATTTGATGATTTTATTTTACCTTAAACCCTTTGTTGATGATTGACAAAAAGGGGGAGAGGTATTTGCTATATATGCATGTTTTTATAAAAGGATTTATGTTTATGCATATATGTTTTGTTTTGCAAATAGGAGAAAAAGAATTTGATTTTGTTTTATCTCCTTGATTTGCATACATGTCATGTGCTTCATTTCAATATTATATTGTTTATTTGTTATGCATGAGTTAAGGGGGAGGTTCTTTGAAGCTTTACTTTAATCCATGCATATATAACTTCATGAGTTTTGTCATCATCAAAAAGGGGGAGATTGTTGGCCCAAAGGCCTATCACTCTAGTTTTGATGATGATCAACTCATGTAGTTATGTTTACTAATGATCTTGTGTTTAATTAGTGACAGATTTGTTATCAAGATCTTAGTAGGTGTGGAGCTTCAACAAAGGATTTAAAGACAGATTTTGGAGCTAGCACCGGTTGATTCACGAGCCTATGCATCAAGATCACATCATGTACTCAAGAGGAGTTGAGCTCGTTGGATCGTGTTTGGACCAAGTCAAGAAGATGAGAAGACTTCAAGTGAAGACTTCAAGAAGTTGAAGACTTGTGTCTAGGTATAAGATTTTGTTTTTGTTTTAGTTAAAAATGTAAAGGATAGAGTAGTTGGTGGATTGCTCAAGTATTATTTACACACACACTCTTGATAGTTTTGTTTTTACAAAAGATTTTCATTTTGAAAAATACATGTTTGGATTTTGGTTTTCATGTTTACATATCTTTTAACCAAAATCAAGTTTATGCCTATTGTCAAAAACATAGATATTTCATCTTGATTGTGTAGTAGATCATATCCATACACACTATGCTTTAAAAGTATATCTTGTTTTTGTATTTGATGAAGATTTGAAAAAACATGTTTTGGAAAAATATTGTTTTGAAAAAACAAGTTTTCAATTGAGCTAATATTTCAAACTTACAAAAATAGTCCAATCTTTTATAACATGCCTTGATTTTGTGCAAGCATGTTTGTTTATCAAAGTATATTGGTAAAACTATTTTTGTAGATTTTTAAGTATTTTATGGGATTTTATTTGAGCCAAAAAGACAAACTTTTTAATCCCAGAAAAATTGTTTCTGGCTTCAGATAGTCGACTTACTATCTTTATAGTCGACTAACTCTGAAGTCGGTCGACCGGCTCGGTCGACCGACGTGCACGACGTGCACGCCTTGTCCCGGTAGTTGGCCGGTCGACTCGGTCGGTCGACCGGAACTGAGAGCAGTGCTCTCTGTTCTTTTGGGTCGATCGGGCGGTCGACCGGAGGCTCCAACGGTCTGATTTTTGACCGTTGGCGGTCGACCGGGCGGTCGACCGGCAGGTCTGACAGACCCCAACGGCTAGTTTTTCCTAGCCTATAAATTTGGGGGTTTGGTCATTGTTTTGTAAGAAGATTTTAGGAGAGTTTTGAGCCAGTTTTTCCCATTCTTTTAAAAGGGTTTTCTCCACATATTTGAGAGCAAATATTTCCTATCTAAAGGGAAGATTTTATTCAAGAGGGTTTAAAAGAGATTCTTTGAGTTTTCCTCCACCATCTCTTTCCTTATTTTCTCACGCAAACATTTGAGCTATCCATTGCTATATCTACCCTATAGGGAGTGTTATTGTGAGAGGATTTTAGGTGATCAAGAGTTGTGATCACCAAAGTTCTACTTTGTTCCTTTGAGAAGGCGGACGGTTGTGTTCGCATTATTTCGGGTCCTAGTGAGGACTCGGTGTTTCGAGTTCGGGTGTGAGCTCATTGTTGAGGTGCGGCCTCGGCGAGCCGGTGGGCTTGCGTGTGTACGGACTAGGGAGTCCGAGATTTGTAGGTGTTGCGGCACAGAGGAGAGATCCATTGGGATCTTGCATAGTGGAAATCCTTCGTGTGTCGAAGGCGGGGATGTAGAGCAAGTGTGCTCGAACCTCGAAACATACCCTTGTATTTGCGATTGCTCACTCTCTCTCTCTCTTTTATATCTTGCATGCTTCAAATTGTGCTTATTCTTACATGCTTGATATTCATATTGTGCTTCATTGATATACTTGCTTGGGATTGTTGCTAACACTTGTATTTAACCAAGAGAGCCAACGCGGCACCTCAACCCATTCAAGGGGAATCTAGAGGAGTTTGTCCAGAGCCCTTCACGGAGAATTCGGCAACACTCTTGTGTTATACGTGGTGTTTAGTGTAAAAGTTTAGTTTAGGTCATAATTGCTTTTAGCTTCCGCATTATTTGGCATTTAGTGACCATTAGATTAGCCTTCACCTATTCACCCCCCCTCTAGGTGAACCTTCAATAACATCAAGGATTTAAACTTCAACACTTCATCACCAAGTACGATCACCAGTCTTAGTTCTCAAAATATCACATGTACCATAAGTCCTTAGTCCCAAAATATTACAACCGACGAGTTACATAGAATAAATGTACCATAACATAACAAGCTAGAAAAGTACTTAAAGGAAAGCATACATATGAAGAGAGTTAACAAAAACAGGATAAATAGCATGCCATTCGGCCCATTATTAAATCCTCCGGGCTAAAGCAGTCTCTTGCCTTTATCCAAACCTGAAATGGGTGGAAAGAAAAAGGAGGGGTGAGCTCAACGGCTCAGTGAGTAAATTATACAAGTAACTAAAATCTGGTAATATGAAATTCTATCATAATCATACTTTAAGGGGGCCCGAGGAGGTCTTACATGACTATTAAGACTGCTACTCCTACCATGTGGCCCTCTCCTACTCATCCCTATATTCTACTTATATTATTAGCTAAAAGTCTCAACTACCAAACTTTCTTTTATTTACTCAAAATATTCTTTCCGAGTACACAACAAGTGCAAGTCATCAATTAATTTCCTACACATGTATTCCTACGTGTATGCCTTTACTCTCGCCTAAATCCCTTATCAAATAATATCACATTCAGACAATACACTATATCCTTTAGTAATGGGGACACATACATTCATCACTCATATGCATAAAGTTTAAATTCCCCGTCTTCCCCTCCTTCCGGCTCCCGCTCGGCCCCTTCCTCCTTATGAACAAACAAAGATTATATATATAACATATATATAGACACACACACACACACACATGAAACATGACCACCGTCTTCCCCCTCCTACCGGCTCCCGCCCGGCCCCTTCCTCCTTATAATTACATATATATACAATGAAATATGACCACTGTCTTTCCCCTCCTACCGGCTCCCGCCTGGCCCCTTCCTCCTTATAATTACACATGTATATACGTATACAACGAAACATGACCACCGTCTTCCCCCTTCAACCGGCTCCCGTCAGGTCCTTTCCTCCGAGCAAATAAGCCAAGTAATAAATTACACAATCATCATACTATTAGACACATGATTTTTGTATCGTATGAAATGAAACACAATAATTCTTATTAATTACAACATGTATGAACATGTATAAACCTTATGATTTACAAAAATCCATGTTTTGTAGGATCATTACCACATCCATAATTGATCGTCTTTTACTTGTATAAGGGTTCTACTTTACTTTCTTCTTACACATGAATGATAAGTAAGGATTTCGCATACGTTGGATGTAGTATAGGAACAACATATATTTGTGCTCTCAACAAGGTCCATATCGGAAAGTACTTAAGAATTAACCAGCCCTAAATATGAGTTCCATGTATTTTACCATGAAAGATTATGTAGATCTAATTATATTAGCTTCTACCATGTGAATCTTTAACTTAACCATCTAGGGAAAAAGAGGGAAGGAATATGACGCTAATCCCATGATTACTAGCTTACTCTAATACTACGTGAACGTTGTTCCCAAATTTCTCTCAACCTTCATAACTTTCACACATTATGTACATGAAATTAGTCCATGTCTATAACAAAAATTAGTGAGTGTAGTAGTCTACTCACAATGTAGATCGATCTCCTCCCTAGTCTTCGTTGATCGCACTCCCACACAACAACCCTAGCAAATAAAACATAGAGGATTTAGACCACATATACTATCAATAATAAGAGGAGACATAGACAATTACCTTGTTCACTTTCAGCTTGAGTTATCCTCTGAAATTAGGGGTTTTGGAACCAAGAATTCAGATCAAGGGTTAGCTCCACACCCCAAGATGAAGCTCGAACCCACGCCTTTCTCCTCCCTGCGGCCTACGCGCGCCCCCACCTTTCTAGGCCGCGCCCGCGGCATGGCCAGCGGCGCACGCACGCGCGCTGCTACTGCTGCGCGTGGCTGCGCGCCTCTCTTTCCCCTGGCTCCGGACGGGGATGCAAAGAAGGGAGGAGAGAGAGAGATAGGGTGGAGAGTAGGAGGGAGATCTGAGAAATCTAGGACTTTTGGAAGAAGAAGATACAGAGAAGAGAAAATTTCTCAGATCTGAACGTAAAACATGGGGAGGGTAAAATAGGTAAAAAGTTCGTTTATTGGTGTAATTTATAAGGTGAGGACCCTCCTCAAGTTGCCACTTGTCCATGCTTCCATCTAGAAGATCCTAGCCATAGATCTCACCCCACATGCACACCTACCCCATTCCACTATCTCCATGTATTATTAATAGTATATTAGTATACACTAGGTTCTAATTAATTAAATCATGATTTTAGAAATACCCATGTGACATACCCTTATTTATACAAGCATTAGGTACACCATACACATAAATTTCATGTACTCCCTATTTACCATATTTCAATTAGGAAAGTAAATCATTCATAACAAATTTTTAATTTTGTTATTATTATGTTTATTTTGAGGATAATAATTGAAATAAATCCTTCAACCAATGGTCTTGATAATTAGAAGATGAAAAGATATTAATTAGAAAATCGGTTATTACATATTTTAAACAATTTGAACCATTTTTGTGTTCTTGAAAATTTGCCTTAAACCAAAAATGGTATTTTCTAGAAACCAAACTTCTGAAGGAAAATACAGTTTTCTATAAACTTGTATAAATACAAAAACATGATATTGAAACAACTTTGAAGCATATTGTATATGAATAGAATCTAATATACATGAAGGATATTATATCTATGTTTTTAACATGAAATCCAAAAATAAGTTTTGTTTAAATACAAAACTCCAAACTAATGAAATAAACTATCAAATAAGTTTTTCTAAGTATATGAAGCATAGATGTATATAGATTAAATTTAATATACATTAAACCATGTAAAATTGTTTTGATTCTATCTATTCATGAAAACCATATATATGAACTAGAAATCCAAAAATCGGTTAAACCGAAAACATACATGAAACGTTAAACTTGTGTGTGTATTGTGAACTTGAGCATATCAACACTATCTAATCTTTATAATGATCTAAATAAAATCTTAAACTAAAGAAATCGTTGTCTTCGTGTAGAACTCCGTCTCCAAGTCGACTCGATCCAAACACGATTCAATGAGCTTGACTCCAACCGAGTGCTAGATGTGAACTTGACGCTCGAGCTCTTAAATCAACATGTGAAAGATCCAAAACATCTTTGTTGAAGCTAATCACCTACTAATATTTTGATCAAATATCTGAAACTAAATATCATAAGATTATTAGTAAACTATAACTACATAAGTTAATCATCATCAAAACTAGAGTGAAGAACCTCTGGCCAACAAAAGGGTGTCTCTTTTGCATGGGATTAAGCCTATCATGAAGCTTACGAGGATATCAAAAGATACCTCACTAAACCTCCAGTCTTGGTGGCTCCCACATCAGGAAAACCTTTCTTGCTTTATGTAAAAGCTATGGACCATTCTCTTGGTGCTCTGCTTGCTCAAAAGATGATAATGGTCATGAACATGTTATTTACTATCTGAGCAGGACTCTGATAGGGGCTGAATCTCGCTATAACCCTATTGAGAAAGAATGCTTAGATCTTATCTTTGCTATTCAGAAGACACGACATTATTTGGTCGGCCAAACCATACATGTCATTTTCAGAGTGAATCCTTTGCGTCTTCTCGTGACGAAACCAGGATCACTGAATTCTAGATTAGCCAAATGGGCCCTCTTTTTATCTCAGTACGACATGCTCTTTGTCCTTCAGAAGGCGGTTAACGGTCAGACACTTGCAGAGTTCTTGGCTGCTCATCCGATTCCGGAAAACTCAAAACTTCATGAAGACATTTCAGATGAAGTCTTTGAATCTAATATAACTTCAGAGGATGAAGTTTGGTAGATGTTCTTTGATGGAGCGTAACGAATAGGCCCTAAAGGCAAGAGCATTGCTCGTGTGGGGGTTGTGTTTATCTCACCCCAAAATCATGTCCTTCCTAGGGCATTTTCTCTGACAGAATCATGCTCCAACAACGTGGCAGAGTACAACGCTCTACTCATTGGCCTTCAGCTCGCCCATGAAATGGGGGTACGCTACTTTGAAGCTTATGGTGATTCAAAACTGATTATCAATCAGGTTAAAGGCGAGTATGAGGTCCGTCACGAAGATTTGGTACCTTATCATCACACAGTCATCGAAATGGCTAATCTATTTAATGGCTTTTATATCAGTCATGTGTCCCGATCTTAAAATACTAAGGCTGATGCTCTGGCTGCAATAGCAACAACGTTAGCCTTACTAGTCAACACCAAGTATCAACTTACAGTGGTTACTCGACACCTGGTTTGTTCTAAACATGTGTTGAAAACCAGGAAGTCCATAGCATCTCGACGGATTTTGAACCGAGAGATTGGCAATTTCCCCTCATCGACTATGCTTTGCATGGTTTGCTGCCGGATGACCCTAAAGAAGCGGCATCTATCAGACGAAGGTCTCTCCGTTTTTACTATGATCCAATAGTAAAGACACTCTACTGTCGCTCATATGATGGTATCCTCCTCCGTTGCCTTTCTAATTTAGAAGCACAAGAAGTGCTTAAAGAAGTGCACGACGACATATGCGGAGCTCATCAGCTAGGTCCAAAACTGAAGAACCTATTGTACAGACTTGGATATTATTGGCCGACCATGATAGCCGATGCCATCCAGTATGCACGAAGGTGTAAAGCATGCCAAATCCATGCAGACTTCATTCATCAGCCTCCAGAGTTGCTCCATCCAACCGTTACTTCGTGGCCATTTGAAGCATGGGGAATCGATGTCATAGAGCCGATCTGCCCCTCTTCAATAAAAGGTCACTGGTTTATCTTAGCAATAACCGATTACTTTTTGAAGTGGGCGAGGCTATACCACTGCTAGAAGTTAAAACTTCTAATGTGGTTAATTTTATAAAAAACCATGTCATCCATCGATTTGGTGTCCCTAGGCGGATCATCCATGATAACGGTCCCCAATTTGCAAGCCAGGTATTCTATCAGTTCTGTGATAGATACCAGATTCAGAATGTGGCATCAACTGCTTATAACCCTGCCGCTAATGGCTTGGCGGAAGCATTCAACAAGATAATTATCAAGCTACTCAAAAAATTTGTTTCATCAAATAAGCAAGATTGGAATAAGAAGCTTAATGAATGTCTTTGGGCCTACCAAACCACAGTTCAGACCCTGACAGGCAATACACCTTTTTCCCTAGTATACGGGTGCGAAACATTCATACCGTTAGAAATTCAGATGCCGTCATTACGAGTCGCCTTGATAACTAGAATGACAAAGGAGGATAATGATCGGTTGCGTCTCTAAGAGCTCGAAGCCTTAGATGAGAAGCGGCCACAAGCTCAACAACACATTGAGTTGTATCAAGCGCGAATCTCAAAGGCCTTCAATAAGAAGGTTAAGCAAAGGATTTTCCATAAAGGAGATTTGGTTTTAGCCGTCAGACGATCGATGATCATGCGCACAAAATCAAAGGCAAATTTCAGCCTAAATGGGAAGGACCATTTGTGATAGAAATAGTCTATTTAAATGGAGCATTTCACCTTATGACTTCAGACGGAGACTTACTCATGATGCCAATCAACGACAAGTTCCTAAAGAAGTATTATCCTTGATAAGGGTTCTTCTCATGATCAAGTTAGTATTACACCTCTGATCAAGATCTTCAGATCAAGATCTCACGGAAGACATGTCTACTCCTTTAATCCCCAACTCACCTACAAAGTGAGAACCCAGGGAAAGCATCATGTTACTCAAAGTAACAAAATAATCCAACGCCGCTAGCAGCTAAGGATAGAGGAAAATGTTGGCCTTTAAGCCCAACATAAGTCTTGACAACTCATCATGCTGAGGGGAATAACATGGCTAGCCCGACTCAAACGGTAGTTGATAAAGGCATATCAAATCTGTTAACAGCTGAGGATTTGCTAAAAATCCTACGGGACCTGTTCCCATTTGATTCCCCCTCTAAAATCACTTACTAATTCCCGTCCATGGAATGGTGAGACCACATAGAAAGGTATTCATATCTCTTGCAAAATGACGAGTCTAACCTATTACGTTAACATTAAACCTCTGATAGTGAGACTTTAGCCTACTCCCCGGTGGATAAAACTAACATCCCTGCGAATTTGGTCAACTTCTTTGGTGATTAAACTCCGCTTGTCATTCTCTTCAATAGAATGACAGGTCCAGTCAAAATACTGTTATATTCAAACACCTCTAATAGTAAATGAATCCTTGTCAAGTTAACATCACATCTCTGACAAGTTGCTTTACAAATCCCCACAGAGCTCTCTGATATATAGTCTTTCATGAGATTTATATTTCTCAGCTCCCTAGCAAATCTCTAGTAGACTCTCTTCAAAATCTATTATTTTTCACTTAGTCCCCGATTGAGTTTTTTGGTTGTCACGTTAACAATACACCTCTGACAATTTCTTTCAAAAATATCCAAAGGAGATATCAATTTCCCACGGAATTTATAATCAAATCCTATTTCTCCCCCCATGGGATAATTTCTTTTAACATTATGTCCAGCTTGCCACCTCTCGGTAAAAATCCTGAGCTTGGTGGCTTCTCAATCGGTTATGTCCAGTTTATCACCTCTTAACTGACAAATAACCAAGTCTCATCTTTCAGTCTAGTAGGGACTATTCCTTGGCCGTTATGTCCAGTTCGCCACCTCTAAACGGCAGGGCTTTGAGTCTAGCAATTCTCAATCGGTTATGTCTATATTTCCTCAGAACTGATGGATACCTAGATCTCCCTTCTTAAGGTACTTCAACTGTCATGTCCTGTTCGCCACCTCTGAACAGATAAGTCCATAACTTTGTTCTCCTTCCCTCTATCAAGGTCAGGAGTTCTTACTGTCATGTTAATACGACTGCCTCTGAACAGTGAATTGTGAGCCTGATGTCTCTTAGTTGGTTATGTATATATTACCTCTGAACCAACGGGTGCCCAGATCTAATTCACCCTTGCAGTCCCTAGTGGGCTAGCTACTAAGTTAATGCGACTACCTCTGGCAGTGGATTCAGAGTTTGGTGTGTCTTAGTCTATCATGTCCAATATATCACCTCTGGATAGACGGGTCCCTAAAATCGGATTCACCTTCATTTTGTCATCATGTCCAGTTCATCACCTCTGAATGACAAAATTTTGAGCTTGGTGGCTTTTCAATCGGTTATGTCTAGTTTATCACCTCTGAACCGACAGATAGCCAAGTCTCCCTTTTTGCTTACTGTTATGTCCAGTTCATCACCTCTGAACAGTAAACACTCTGAGTTTGGTAATTTCTAAATCGGTTATGTCCAGTTTATCATTTTGAACTGATGAATATCCAATCTCATCTTTCTTTATTGTTATATCCAGTTCATCACCTCTGAATGACAAAATTTCGAGCTTGGTGGCTTCTCAATCGGTTATGTCCAGTTTATCACCTCTGAACCGACAGATAGCCAAGTCTCCCTTTTTGCTTACTGTTATGTCCAGTTCGTCACCTCTGAACAGTAAACACTCCGAGTTTGATAATTTCTAATCGGTTATGTCTAGTTTGTCACCTCTGAACCGACGAATATCCTATCTCATCTTTCTTTGTCGTTATGTCCAGTTCATCACCTCTAAACGGAAAGGCTTCATATCTGGTGATTCCTAATCATCATGCCCAGGTCATCCGACGATCTTTAATCTGTTACGTTAATATTTACCTCTGAACAGTAAAGATCGTCAAGCTCTTTTCTTCCATCCTCATCTCACTATGATTTGAGTCGAGCCATTTCTCAAATTCGTAACTAATCCTATCAGTTTATCACCTCTGATTAGATTAGTTATACCATTATAGTACAACTTGAAAGTAAGAATTGCAAATTCAGAAGAAAAAACAAGTTGAAAATACAACATAAGGAGTCAAATAAAATTACTTTTTATTGATTCCAAAAAGAGGGATACATGGATACATGGATTACAAGCTACGAGGGTGCTTCGTAGGACTTGATCCATTCTTCAAGGATGGCCAACCTTTTCTTCCTCTCCTCAGCAGCTCTGATGAATGCCTGCGACCTCAACTCGGCCTCATTAAAGCTCGTTGTCTAGGATAGGCGAGCCTCGATTTCAGCCAAAGTTGCCCTCTGTGCTAGCTCATATTGCAGAACTTCGTCATTTTGAGCCTTAAGCTGCTCTAACCGAGCGATCTTCTCAAGACGCACCGGTTCCGCCTTGGACAAAGAAGATTGGCTTTCTTGATTATTCCTTAGCCTTTTCAATCTTATCCTCAGCGTCGAGAAGCGCACTATTAGAAGCATCTATGGCATCCCCAATTTCTACTTTCCTTGTCTCCAAGGATTTCAAATCTGAAGAAATTGCCTCAGCTGCTTCCTGAGCGGCAAGATGAGCTTCACGTATTTGAGCAGCGAGGTATTCAAGCTGTTCATTGACTAAGGAGTCCAAGTTTGAATGGCTGAGGTGGCGCCATTTGTCTACATCCCTCTCAAACCTCTCCACCAAAAGCTCTAACGTGGCAGCTTGGTCATTCCCTCTAAAGTCTCGAATGCTGTCAATACTTCAAGAGAGGACCACCTTCAAAGCAGAGAACGAAGTAGTCGAGGCCTTCAAAACTAAAGCGACAGATCGCTTCAAGCCCTTATAAAAGCTGTCGACTAACTCAGCCACAAATTCATTCTCGACTTCAACTACTCCCGGTGAACGAGTGACCCCTGAAGGCAAAGATTCCACCAGTTTCACTGACATAACTATAGAAGGGATGGCAGAAGCGCTGGCTAGAGCAATATGAGAAATCGTCAGTGATCTTGGAGGAGTCCTCATTGAAACCAGTACACTAGCCACAATAGAAATAGGGCTGGTGACTATTTCAAGAAGGACTGGCTCGACAACCAGTGTTGGAGAAGTAGGATTGGTAATCACCTTCAGCTCCGCGGTTGGCAGGACAGGCAGCGTTGGCGAAACCACTGGCAACTCACTTACCGATGTACTTGGAAGTGAGATTGGTTCCGTAATCACTGTCCCCTCAGCTTCTTTTCCACTAACCAGTTTGGGCTGATAAGAGGGCAGGTCGTGATACAAAGCATCCAACTCGGTAGCGTCCGCTACGGTCAAAGTACTTGCTTCACCCCTGATCCCCTCAGGAAGATTAGCTGGCTCTCTTGGAGTCGATGCACCCAACGGCGGAACATCTGTAGCAGGACTTTGTTTGAGCAAGGCATAATGAATATCGAGTGAAAATTACTCTCAAAAGATCAAAGTATTACCGAAAGATGATATCGCCTCAATTGCCTTGGCTACAGTTTCTCTCCGAACTTCCTCGACGGCGGCATCAGTCCCCTCAGGCTCCATAGGAAAATTTTTGGCAGAGTCAAGACGGACGGCTAGCCCACTTCACTCGCCGAATCCCCTGTGGTCCATCCTATAGAGCTGGAGGCCAAGGGACTTCCTTTGGAGGTCCCGACACC
Organism: Agave tequilana; assembly: GCA_038442645.1. Lineage (NCBI taxonomy): Eukaryota > Viridiplantae > Streptophyta > Magnoliopsida > Asparagales > Asparagaceae > Agave > Agave tequilana. The sequence continues at coordinate 241,650 of JAVJIF010005708.1, read as the reverse complement.
CGAAGGACCGACGTCAGCCGCGTCACCTCCGGAGTCTTCTGAGACGACGAAGTAGCTAGCCTCGTCACCCTCTTTATAAGTGAACAGAAGATCATAATAATCCCCCTGTTCTCCCACAGCCTCAGCTCTCGATTCTCTCGCCATCTCGATTCCTGAATCATAGGATAAACGAATAAGTTGCATGAATTATATATAAGTATATATTACAAGAATGGAACTGATCTTACTCAGGTCAGGAACAGTTTTATCAACAGTCTGCCTCGGAGCCGATAGCTTAATGACTAAGGGAGCGGGAGGAGGAGGCACCGCGGTTGATTCACCCTCTGCAATAACGGCGGGAGTGTAGCGACGAGGCTTCTTCACTACCCTCTTCCTGCGAGATCCGCCTTGTCGCTTTTGTTTGAAGTGGACGTCGGGATCTTTTTCCTCCACCTCCTCTACTTTCACGTCCTCTATGGGGGCTGTGCCTACCCCACCGGGAGCCTCTGGTGAAACCCCAGCACCTGCGTCTTCCTCAAAGTGGGGACTTTCCGTGTCGGAAGCCTCACTCTCAGTAGTTGTGACAAACTCTCCGAGGCCTGGCACACGGACCCGCCTGCCCTCGGCCCTCTCGGTGATTTTCTGCTTAAACACTGAGAGATCAATATCACACCAAATGAGTTGATAGAAAACCTGGTTGGTGTGGAGTTCGAAGCTCGGTACCACTGACAGAACCCCAGAGTTGTCTGAAGATTCGGAGTCCTCAGCGGCATGCACAGCCGCGTTTCAGTACAGCCGGTAATGAAGAACCGCCAGACACGAGCACCATCAATGAGGCTCCCCATAAAGGCCAGGCTGGTGTTCGGGTTACCTACATATACTTGGTCATACCCGAACTGACAAGCAAACTAGCTCGGGACATAGGGTTCCAAGTAGCAGGTATCCCCGCTCCTGTATACCAGATAGGATGGCCGGATGCTAACTAGCCATTTGAAGATCCCCCGGCTCAGCGACGTCTGCCCATCTCCTACATCCGTTAATTCTTCGCCATAACCTGCATCACGAATGTAGAGAAAACACCAAAAAAGACTGTAGATATTGTGTCGGCACAGCAGTTTGCGAACCGCGGCCACATAAATCCGTGACCACGAACATCCCTCAAACTGACGAAGAAGCGCCATTCGGACACCTTCTGGAGGCTCCTCACCAGCTTGGATAATAGAAGGGCAGTGAAGGGCGAAGCATGCCATAAAATAGGTGTATGGCAAACCGATCTTGGGGTTTGGTCCGTCGTAAGGCAGGACAGTGCCTTTCCCCTCTATATTGCCTTTTCCCTCTTCGTCGTTGGTGGCCTACATAAAGCCTCCATTAATGCACGAAGGCCCCGCTAAATACAGCACACCATTGCCGAGAGAAGTCCAAGGGAACGACCATGGACTAGACGAACAACCAGTAATAAGACCGTCGGATGAATGACGTCGCTAGAAGAAGATGGCACCACGCATCTCTTCAGCCAAACCGATAAAAATCAGCCAAAAGTGACCCTCTGGGACATCGGTCGACGAGCCTGGTGATGGAAACTCCAGAGAATATCACCTTTCTCATAGGGTCCATCATCTTCTTTCAAAATCATATCCCCTTGAGAGTGTTCTTGCATTCTTCGAAAAATGTCCTCGTCTGCAACCCCGTAGTGAGCTGCTTTAGGAGCATCTTTCAGGTTGGGGAACAAATAATTCCTCCAGATCTTCGAACTGCATGAAGCTCCTTTATGGCTCCCATGTATACTCGAGTAAATGTAAAGATGACACATCAACTCCCGGTGAGTCTCGAACAAGGCGGGCTCTTGTTTCTCTGGAAGTTCTAATTCCGCCTCGCACGGAAAATATTCTTCATATGGAAGAGATCCCAAGGGCAGAGCAAAGACTTCCCACATCTCATGCAAAGCCATGCCCAATTCGCCTACAGGGGTGAAGAAAGTCCCTGTAGTTGGACAATATAACTCAAGGATGGCGTAGAAGTGTTGGAACATATTTCGATGACGACATTTGTGAAGCATTTCATTTGAAGCTCTATCACACGACTATATCAAGAGTTCTACATGATCAAGACTTCCCAAAGAGAGTTGATATGATGTGTTTTGTAATTGTAAAATAGCATGTCAAAAGCCTTGATGCACACACACATATCATAGATTTATAGTCGACTTATAGTCCCTATTAGTCGACTAATACATTATGTAGTCGACTTGACCAAAGCCATAGTCGACTAATCCTGTGTCTCACTTGATACCAACTCTCTGTTTGTCCATTAGTCGACTTGACAGAATATATAGTCGACTAATAGACCCTTGTAGTCGACTAACCCATTTCCCCTAGTCGACTAATCATTGACCTAGTCGACTTATAAAGTAGTTGTAGTCGACTTGGTTCAGTTATCCAGAAACCTGTCACTTGAGCTTATCTTGACCTAGTCGACTTATACTCAATACTAGTCGACTAACCTTTGAAAATTTGCCTAGACTAGTCGACTAACTCGAAAGGCAAGTCGACTATAGGCAGTTTCTAACTGTTGGACAGTTTCTGTATTCTGGTATTTTCTGCAACGTTCTTCAACGTTTGAACATTCAAATCGGTTCTAATAACTACCCTAACTAACCCTAGAGTGCATCTATAAATAGGGTTGTTAATCTAATATAAAATACCAATCCAAATCTTCAGTTTTCTGACCACAAAATTCTGCCAATATTCTGGTTTCCTGAAAACTGTTCCCACTTCAATTTCTTCACCAATTCCTAATCCTAAGTGAAGATCTCTGAAGTTTCTCCTATACTAGCCTTTGTCTACGTTCACATATTGTACCAAGGCTTATAGGAAGTGTTGTAATCATCAAAGAAATCATTGTACAAGAGCGTCTTCTTGGTGTAGAAGAGAGGTTGTACAAGGTGGTGTTTGTTCTCTTGGTTGTAAGAGAAGGTGTACACATTTGGCAAAGGAGATTTGTCAAGTGGTGTGCATGGTATTGATTTTGGGTGTAAAAAGTCAAGGATAAAGGAAAATCTCAAGCGGGTGGCTTGGGGACTGGATGTAGGTCACGAGGACCGAACCAGGATAAATCTCTCGTGTTTGCGTTTACCTAACTTTTCTGAGATTTACTTTCCTTTTATTGCAAGTTCTTTATTTACTTAACTTTAATCCTTCTTTGTTTTTAGTATATGTGTTGACTTCGTATTTTAGATCCACAAGTGACATCATATCGGGACCAACATTTGTTATCAGAGCCTGAACTGGCATACAAGCCCTACATACCTAGTCAACAACAAGCAAGGATGGCAATGGAGTTCCCTTCATCACAATTCAAAGAAGGACATTCTACACAACGTCCACCGCTATTTGACGGATCCAACTACAACTATTGGAAGTGTAGAATGAAGATCTACTTGTAATCGCTCAACTACGAACTTTGAAACATCGTAGAAGCATCGTATACCAAGCCAACAATCAACTACAACGCGTGGTGTGATGATCAAAAGAAGAATGCGAACCTTGACGCCAAAGCGATGAATGCCTTGTTCTGTGCCTAAACCAAAGAAGAGTTCAACCGTGTGTCAACAGCCACTTCTGCACATCAAATATGGCATACTCTTCAGGTGACACACGATGGCACAAATAAAGTTAAAGAATCTAAGATATCTGTTCTTGTCCATAGGTTTGAATTATTCAAAATGGAGGAGAATGAAACCATATCAGAAATGGTTACGAGATTCACAACCATTACCAATTCCTTGGCATCCCTTCGAAAGGAATACACACAAGTCAAAAAAGTTCGCAAGATCCTTCGTGCACTCACACCAGAATGGGAGAAGAAGACAACTGCCATTGAAGAAGCCAATGATCTCTCAACTATGTCGTTAGAAAACCTTATTGGTAACCTAATAGCATATGAAGTGCAATTGGAAGAAAGAAAGAAGGATGAACGACAACCTCACTCAAAGAAGAAAGAACTTGATTTCCATGCATCCTCAGACACGGACGATTCCGATGATGATGAAGAGGAGATGGCAATGCTTTCAAGAAAATTCAGGAGATTTCTTAAGCAAGGTAAATTTAAATGCTTTAATTGCAATAAAACAGGTCACATGAAGAAGGATTGCCCTTTGCTCAAACATAAAAGTAAATACAAGAGCAAAAAGTTCAGAAAGATGAAAGACTATGAAGCATCATGGGAAAACAGTGATTCCTCATCCTCTGACGAAGAAGAAACCACTGAACGTGTCAACCTCTGTTATATGGCACTTGAAGATGATGTGGTATCATTTACTGAACTTTCAGATGCATTCCATGAATTATTTAATGATCTAAAGAATGAAAAACTGAAAAATAAAATTTTATCAAAAGAAAATGAAAAACTTTTAAATGAAAATTCATGTTATGCTTTACAAGTTTCTTCTATAAACTCTCAAAAAGATGAGTTTGAAAAAGTACTATCATCTTAAAAAATGATAATGAGAAGTTTATAAAAGAAAATGTTTTTCTTAAAAAGGAAACTATGTCTTTGAATGAAAGGATTTCTATATTGGATAAAGACATGTTAGTTTTCAAAAGGAAATATGAAGATATTTTGAAAAATGTGACTAAGTTCAATCAAGGAAAAGAAAAATTGAATGACTTGTTATCTTTTCAAAAGTTTTCACATAATAATTATAGTATTGGATATATTGAAAAATCTTCATATGTTAGTAATTCATATGATTCTTTTGTGAAAAGAAAATCTAATAATGTTTCAAAAAGAATTAAGACAAAGTTTATATGGATTCCTAAGAATTTAAGCATTAATGATAAAAATACATATATTGCATCATACATTCATGATATATGTAATTCATGCAATTATATGTATACTAACAGGTGAAAACCAAATTCAAAATGGATTTGGACTCCTAAAGGTTAATGTGTTCTTTTATGTTTGGTACCATCTAACGTTTATCTTGCAGGTACCATATAAGAAAATTGATGAGAACATATATATATATATATATATATATATATATATATATATATATATATATATATATATATATATATATATATATATATACACATTCTATGATATATTTGTTGCAGGGGGAGAACAAAGTATTTCTATATTTGTTATAACCCAATTTCTGCAGGGGGAGGAAAATATAACTTATTTTCTGCAGGGGGATCATTTGTGCACACAAAGTGTCATCATCAAAAAGGGGGAGAATGTTGGAACATATTTCGATGACGACATTTGTGAAGCATTTCATTTGAAGCTCTATCACACGACTATATCAAGAGTTCTACATGATCAAGACTTCCCAAAGAGAGTTGATATGATGTGTTTTGTAATTGTAAAATAGCATGTCAAAAGCCTTGATGCACACACACATATCATAGATTTATAGTCGACTTATAGTCCCTGTTAGTCGACTAATACATTATGTAGTCGACTTGACCAAAGTCATAGTCGACTAATCCTGTGCCTCACTTGATACCAACTCTCTGTTTGTCCATTAGTCGACTTGACAGAATATATAGTCGACTAATAGACCCTTGTAGTTGACTAACCCATTTCCCCTAGTCGACTAATCATTGACCTAGTCGACTTATAAAGTAGTTGTAGTCGACTTGGTTCAGTTATCCAGAAACCTGTCACTTGAGCATATCTTGACCTAGTCGACTTATACTCAATACTAGTCGACTAACCTTTGGAAATTTGCCTAGACTAGTCGACTAACTCGAAAGGCAAGTCGACTATAGGCAGTTTCTGACTGTTGGACAGTTTCTGTATTCTGGTATTTTCTGCAACGTTCTTCAACGTTTGAACATTCAAATCGGTTCTAATAACTACCCTAACTAACCCTAGAGTGCATCTATAAATAGGGTTGTTAATCTAAGGCAAAATACCGATCCAAATCTTCAGTTTTCTGACCACAAAATTCTGCCAATATTCTGGTTTCCTGAAAACTGTTCCCACTTCAATTTCTTCACCAATTCCTAATCCTAAGTGAAGATCTATGAAGTTTCTCCTATACTAGCCTTTGTCAACGTTCACATATTGTACCAAGGCTTATAGGAAGTGTTGTAGTCATCAAAGAAATCATTGTACAAGAGCGTCTTCTTGGTGTAGAAGAGAGGTTGTACAAGGTGGTGTTTGTTCTCTTGGTTGTAAGAGAAGGTGTACACATTTGGCAAAGGAGATTTGTCAAGTGGTGTGCATGGTATTGATTTTGGGTGTACAAAGTCAAGGATAAAGGAAAATCTCAAGCGGGTGGCTTGGGGACTGGATGTAGGTCACGAGGACCGAACCAGGATAAATCGCTAGTGTTTGCGTTTGCCTAACTTTTCTGAGATTTACTTTCCTTTTATTGCAAGTTCTTTATTTACTTAACTTTAATCCTTCTTTGTTTTTAGTATATGTGTTGACTTCATATTTTAGATCCATAAGTGACATCATATCGGGACCAATAAGAAGTTCGCTACGCTCATCTGGATGCTGTAACAGGTCGCCCTGACAGCCTCGTAGAGTCCCAATCTCTCCAGATCTTCTTCAAAATAGGCCAAGATATATAAGGTCAAGTCCCTCCACTAGGCCTTGGGGGGATGAATCCACCCAGAGGTCCTAAAATCAGTGGCTGGATAATTACCACGAGCCTTAAAGAATTGGCTTCCAAAAGTCTGAGCCACGACGGGATTTTCCCCCACTTGGATGTCTGGGAGAACGTTCCCAGGGTGGAGACCCAATACGCAGCGAGGAGGACCCGCCCTTGTATAACCGGGAGAAGGAGCTATCAATTTCCCCACGTGAACGGAGTCGGTAGTCCGTGTCACTTGCCACTTCATCTTCCGAACCCTCGTCACGCATTGGAAGAAAGACAATGAAAAATGATGCTTGCTAGATGGGAGATATTATTTCTCACCATCCAGATTGAAAATCCACTGCCTTTCTCCGGCCAGCACCTGGTGATCAGTATCTGGCGCTACATCCCCGAACATAAAATCGGGCTTCCGATAGATTCTCCGGTCACAATCCTCGAGAGGAGCAAAGTTAAGATGCTCCTCATAGTACGCTGATCTCCAGCGTATATAAGGGCATCCCGGCCAGGAGCGCTCCGCTTGCTGAATAATGAGCCTTGCCCCTAGAATTGCAGGCTAACATTGCCATTCAGTCCCCTGGCTATTCCGAAGAGACTATTCAAAGGACCCGGGGTATAATGCACTGCAAAAACAAGAAGAAACTATATTAGTTCATCTGTCGAAGAAAAAGAAAGCTAAAGCAAAAAATTTTTGCTAAGGCATAGCTTCGCTCTCCGAGCGAAGCTAGCCTAGCATTAGCTTCGTTCCGAAACTCAGCTTCGCAATCTATAGCTTAGCTTCGCACTCTGCACGAAGGTAGAATGTAGAAAATATCTAAGTGTTAACTTCGCTCCAAAAGTTTAGCTTCGCGTTCTGTCACTGAACATAATGCAAAGAAGCCCCTAAGGGCTAACTTCGCTGGAAAGGCATTTGTACCTAAAACTGTTCACTTTTAGGCGTGAATACTTATACTTAATGAGGCACAAATACCCAGCTTAATCAGAGGATTTTTATAGATATATATTTCTTTTTTTTCTTTTTTTTCAAACTTATCTAATCATCTTTTGCATAAATACCAAGGCTTGCTTACGCCAAAGCACCTAGCTAATCAATAATTAGATTTGTTTATTTTTTATAGATATATATATATATATATATATATATATATATATATATATATATATATATATATTATAAGGCATAAGAATCTTTGTTTTTGAACCCTAAGTGTGTAAGTGTATAAAGTGCGCATATTTCATCAAAGGCGAAGATGAAGACTAAATTACTTTGGCAAATTATCTTTCTAACCCTAAATATCAAACAAATAATCTTATTTTAACCAAGTATAAGAAATCCTAATTATGATTATCCTATTCCTTAAAATTGACTTAATTTCTTTCAAAGAAATATGTCAAAATATTGTTTCTATTTTCAAAAAGTTTTAAAAGTAAAGAAAATGTTAAATTTTTTTTAATAAAAAGGAAAACCTAAGTTATGTTAGACCCTCCCCCACACCTATCTCATGCATTGTCCTCAATGTATGAATTAATGCATAGATGTATGAAAAAGAAGAAAGGGAAGGAAAATATTACCTTAAGGTGGTGGTTCCGGTGGTGGTCTGATTGGTCCACGAAATGCGGCCCAATCGAATTTGCGTGGAGTTCGAAGGAACCCATCAGAAACCTTTCTAATTTAACCCACTAAAATGATGTATATATGAACGATTTTTATTAAAAATTTTATCCCATCTAATTTTCAAATTTTACAAATAATTTCGGAGTCAATTTTATCTATAACCTTCTCTCAAAATGGAGTGTTTAAAGATGGAATGATTGACTTGGACTTAGGAAGTACTGAAACTAATACTGACTCAGGAAAGTGACTTAAGTTAAGTAAAGATTCAGGAGTCGAGATTGGTTCAGGAAGTGAGTCCAAATCAAGAAGTTACAACTCAAGTCCACATTCATTTCCCAACAATGGAATGTGACTTAATATTGGTGATTCAAGTTCAAGAATGACAGGTGTGGGAATCAAAACTGACTCTAAAATATTACTTAAGTTGAGTAACAAAACAGGAGTCAATATTGATTCAGGAATTTGAACTGGATCAGAAATTAGAGAATCTAGGTCACATTTCTCATTGAGTTCAATTTTATAAAAATGAGAACTTGCCAATTTGTCAATGGGACTTTCAAAAATATAAAATTGGTTAAGTTCAATATGATGATCATAAAAGATTGGTGTCATGATGAATTGACATAGGATCCAATGTTGACTCAAGAAAAAGATTGAAACCAGGTGAAGACACCGGAGTCATTATTGAATCAGGAAGTAGAATTGAATCACCAAGTTGAGGTTCAAGATCATATTCATTCTCAAGTTTAATTTTAGGAAAGGGATAACTTGCCAAACTGTTAATGTCATTTTCAAAATTTAGAGTTTGAGAAAGTTCAAATGGGTTTACTGAAATGGAATCTTGTTTTCTAAAACAACATGATTCTTTGACTCTAACAGAATATTTAGTGGCATCAGAAATGGTCAAACGGTGAGAATAAAGAGTTTGGTCCATCATATCTATGTCATGATTACGAGCGATTTGAGCCGAGTCATGGCTTCAAGCATCTTTTTATAGTCGATTGGTTCATCGTTTTTTTGCGATTGGACTTGAAAAGATGAAGTTTTGTTTTGGAATTTGTGGTGAAATTGTGAGTCCGTCAGATTTTGTGATTGTTGCTTGGACTCACGTATACTCTTTTCCAAGATTGATGGTTTTTTTATTTGAACTGGTGGAACTGAGTATGAATCTTAGAAATATTGTGGACAAGGTGGATAAGGAGGACGAGTTGGTTGAAAATTGGACTCGGGGGAGGTGAATCCCCATTGACTCTATGAAGAGTTAAAATTATTTTGAAAATTATGGTCATAAGATTGGGGGCATGGGTTATATTCATTCGGATAAGACCAAACCGGCACACTAGGTTGGTTAAAGTTATGATATGCCGGGTTGGTAATATCCGAAAAAGAGATCAAGGTGTAATATGGATTACCATTAAAATTGAAAAAAATATTGTTATAAGCCATATCACACAGGAGATGTTAAACACAAACAAAGAAAAACAAATAAATAAGCAAACAAATAAAAAGAAAAAAATTCTAAACTAAGTTAGGGTAGACCTTAGACCTAGACGACTCCTAATTGGTTAGATTGTCCACGGGGGGTATATTGCCGAATCTGATCACAAGTTAATCGGCCAGGTAGGGGCAAGATTGGTGGGAGGTATCCGCGTAAAAGCAATGGGCCTAATTAAGCCAAACCACCAGCCTTCGGGGTTTCGCGCTTTAATCCCCAACCTTAGACACCGATTTGTCAAGAGTCAAATTCAAATCAAATTCCCCTTAGGTCAGTCTCCTATTTGAGTCCGAGATGTCCCTAGGGCCAACGTCTATTCAGTTTTAGTTAGGTTTGGGTTAGTGAATGAGGAGATTATTTGTGGGCTAAGAGAGGGTAATGACTTCCCCACCTTATCTTGTTTATAGGACAAGCCCTTAAATCAATTTAGTGCAGTGTACAAGTATATAGAAAAAGTAACACTCAAGCAATATTTCATAAAATAATGAACCTTATACTAAATGCTATGCACGCATACCTTGGCTCCAGCACTCTTCAATAGTAAATAGAAAATGTAATGAAATAAACACGTGCCTAAATGCAAAGTCTAAATCATTTTTAGCATTTACAATCAACTTTTTACTGTTGTGTTAGAAATATATATATAGTGAGTCAAACAAGGAAATAAATGCTAAAGAGATTAAACTATGCAATTCAGTCAACCTGCAGAATATACAGGTTAGTAGTTAACTCAGATTGCCACAGGAATGTAGCAAATCTGAGAGTTTCTGAGCTTTGCTTTCTTGAGCAGAGTCCAGGGTCACTTATATGTCCACTGCAGCAAAAATTTCTTATTGTTAAATCTGTACACCAAGAACAAAGAAGAAAGTTAATCAAAAATGTAAACTAAAAAGAGAATTACTTACCGTCCCTCCCCAGCAACGGCGCCAAAATTTGATTGAGGTTTTTACCTGCACACAAGAATACAGAATTTTAGAACTTAGAATAAAGAGTACAAGTACTCAATACTACCGCAATAGCAAGTGGCTATGCGGATCGTGATCCACAAGGAGAGACTAGCGATGGAAGCTTTTTTAGCAAGTACTCTTTTAAGTTATAAAGAATGGTTAAAGATCTTCTTTTAGTTATTTAAAAGAAAATGCAAAAAAAGTTAAAGTTAAGTTAAGAAGAAAGTGGCAGATAGAGAAAGTGGAGAAAATGGAAGTGGATATGTACAAAGAAATTGAAAAAGAGTGAAAGAAATTTGGAAGATTGTGGTGTTGATAATTTACACTAAAATTAAAAGAAAAGAAAACTAAAACCTAAAAAAGTTACTTACCTTTTTGGCGCCTGCTTACCTTTGACCCGTATCGACGATCTACTTTTGCTTGAAGGCGAGCGAAGTATAACAAATAGGTTCTTGGCCATTCCCGTATTACACTATGAATTGAAGGGGCAAGCTACACTATCATAGAAATAGATATCCATCACCATAAGCCATCAACGACACTTGCAAGGGCAAGGCAACTTCGAGGCTATCGGTTTCATTTGGATCCACAAACACAAAGAGGGAAGTAAACGAAAACAAGAGTAAAGAAGAAAAAGAAACTTCGATTCGATTCAAATAACAATTGAAGAAAAGATCACTTACACCGGTATCACCTTCAGTACAAGCTTGTTCTCATTCCTCCATGAAAGTATTCTCTCCTCTCAGTTACATAAAGAAAATAAAAATTACATGAAAAAATAAAAAACCTAAGTTACAAACTACAAATTAGCCTATATTCTACTCTCTGCTTCGTCCTTCCTCTTTTGCCTTTGGAAATAAAGTAAATAAACCAGAACATTCAGTGATGGATTTCACTACTAGCTAATCCAAACTCGATCAACCCTAAATCTCTAAATTGTATGATATGAGTGTTCGATCATAGGGCAACGAGCTAGTTTGTGCTCAAGTATGAAAATAGATATGAACATGGACTGAGTTACAATTATCAATTAATATGCCAATGATCTAACCAATATATGTCGATTATGATTACTACCTAATTACTATGGATACAGTTAATTGTATAGCACATATACATATATAATTGTGATATATCATATAACTATATACAACTGATAACTTGTTGATGATAGTTTGTTGATTGATATGCTTGATGACTAGTGAAGTATGTACTCTCATTTTCAAGTAATAAGTCCTACTGAAATAAATGATGCGTGTATGTGTGAATCTAGTGGACTATTATTAACTTCAAAGCATGCTATGACCCTAGTCATGGATAAGCAGTGTAGGTAATTTCATTCATAAATACATAATATGTGAAAAAGAATCATAACTAGTTAAAAGAACTAATCATATGACCTAGGAAGAGCATTGAGAATGTAATTGATTATTTGATGCATCGTTGAATGAATGATAAATGTAAGTGATATATATGTCTGAATGTGTGCATGTAATGGAAAATTTCATAAACTTGATCATGTGTAATATATCAATCACATGATTGGTGATCGAAAAAAGTATATCACAATTCATTTGACACTGTGTGTGTTATCTTAATAGTTGATGTGTATGTGATATGCGTGCATGTCATATTATTTTTATGCATTTGAAGGAAGGGGCCGGCGGGAGCCGGTGGGAGGGGGAAGACGGTGTTCTTTTGTATATATATATTCGAAGGAAGGGGCTAGCAGGAGCTGGTAGGTGCGAAGACAGGGTATGATATTTTTTGTGTTAAACGAAGGAAGGGGCCAGCAGGAGCTGGTAGGTGTGAAGAAGGGGTATAAGATGGGTTGTGTCATAAAATAAAATTTGCTTATTCAAATTGAATAGTGTTGTATGCTTGTCCTTTCTGCAGGACTGTGAAACTTTACTTTATTATAAGAGATAATGAAATATTATATGATGGGTGAAAGTGTATGGGTTAATCCATGCAATACTTGAAGGGTGATACGATGTACAACATATAAATATGTTGTGTGATATATATAATTATTATCTAGATTAACTTATTGTGATTGGTATACCATCGTGTATAGTATACATATTATGTACATATGAAAGAATTCGGTAATAGACTAAGTCACTAAAGTAAAGTTTTTAATACAACTCATAAACTCTATAAATTATAGTGCAAAGATTTAAGTGGTAGAATCATTGACCGAAGGAGTCAAGTCATTTTGGCAAACCTTAAAGATAGTTAGGTTGACTGTTTACCTTGATATAATTGTTGCTTTTATTTATCCATATTCCCCTTGCCAGTTGAAGAAAAGCATATTTTCTTTTACTTTAACATGTATATCATTTTCTTAATCTCCTTTTTTTTCTGTCCTCACTGAGCTGTTGAGCTCACTCCACCACAGATTATTATGTTTTGAGGTCATGGTAAGGCGAAGGCTCAACTTAAGATTTCAAGCGCCATGTTGAAAACCCTGTTACATAGTGAAGTTTTAGAGTTGTAATTTGTGTGATTGTAAAACTTCATATTGTATATGTTTACAATCTTATTGATGTTATTTATACTATAAGTTAGATGGCTATGATCTTGATTGAGTTGGACTTATAAATAAGTTGGTGCAATGTTGTGGATGCCGAGAAGGATGCTCTAGATGCCGATAGGGGTGCTCTCGAGCATATGATTCTTTTGTTTTGATATAAGTAAGGTGATATCAAGCCAAAATTATTATTTGGAGAATAAGGCTGATGTTGGCCGAAATTATTGTGGATTGAATTGTATCTTTGGGCATATTAGTATTTACAAAGAAAGTGCTGCCAAAATTTTTAAGTATTTGGAGACGATTGTGTTAATCTATCAGTTTAATAGAATGTTATGTTAAGTGAAGATTTATAAAATCTAGGACCGTTACATTAACGCCTTAAACCTTTCTTGGAATTGGTGCCGGTAAATAAGACGACGATGGGTTTATTCGACCCAGTGTATCAGTAACATCACCTCTTTTATATTTTATTTAATGCATCTAGACATTTCTTTCAACCTTAAGGACAATGCATGAGATAAGTGTGGGGGAGGAGTCTAACATAGGTTTTCTTTTATATTTTCTTAAAAAAAAACTTTTTGAAAAGAAAATCAATATTTTGACTTATCTTTGAACAAAATTAAGTTAATCTTAAGAATTAGGGGAATCATAATTAGGATTTCTTGCACTTGGTCAAAATAAGATATTTATTTGACTTTTAGGTATAGGAAGAAAAACTGAAAAGGTAATTTAGTCTTGATTGTTACCTTAATGAAATATGCACTTTATACAAACACGTACACACATAGAATTCAAAACAAAAATTCTTGTGCCTTATTAAAAAAAAGAGAAAAGATAAAATAAATAATCCTCTGATTAAGTTGGATAACTGTGCCTCATAAAGCATAAATATTCACGCCTAAAAGTGGTTCATTTCACCAATAAAATTCTTAGTTTTGTGACCTTGTTTACTTGAGTTCTTAGGTTCTAGGGGTGTTTTCTCACTGGTACCCTAAAACTGTCTGGTTTGGGAGTCATCGGCTAAAAGCTCGCTATATGGGTAAATTAGAAAGCCTAATAAAATTAAAGGATAATCAAATATAAAAATAATAATAAAAAAATAAGGCATAAGAGTTGGAGTTGAAAAATCTTGAGTCAAAATTCATGATTACAAGGGTGCATACTATTCGGGATAAAATGATAGACTAAATAAGAAATTCAGTTCGAAACCTTACCTATAATGACTACAAATTTTTGCATCAAGACTAAGTTTAGAATTGATTAATTTGATGAACTTAAAACTTATAAATTGCTTAAATTTTCGGCAAAAATCTTTCAAATATTTTTCTTTTTCAAAAATTAGTTTTCGAAAACACTAACACTTTGTTTTTCTATTTATGAATTTTGTGGGTGAAATTCACTGAAAACCCTCATGAGACAAAACTCGTCCTCTAGGGGTAACCTATAGGTTTAACGGCTTGATGCATATGCTCAATGCAATCGTGTAGCATGTGAAAGTGGTTTAATAGTCTTTTAAGTCTTTGTTTTTGCTCGAGACGAGTAAAAGATCTGTGTGGGGGTGTGATACTTATCAATTTTACATATTTTATATCATAATCTCACTTTTTTTTTTAATAAAACATTGCTATTTAATCTCTTTTTGTTTAAGTAATGTGCATGCCTTTGTAGAAAAGAGAAAAGATGCAAAAAAGCCTAACAAACCCAAAAAGCCCATAAAGCCAGTCAAAATCAGAGATTGAAGCGATCTCATTTTGAGGTTGAGAGGAAAATCTGATTTAATTCGTGATTGAAAGTCAATTACTTTCAAATCAAGAAGAAAAGAATATTTCCAGCATATTCACAGCTCAAATAGAAATTCTGAGAATATTTCCCGAGATAATTGATCAATTCGATATTATAACAGAAAATACATGACCAGAGGATGCAATTTTGTCCCGAAAACGTCAATTTTGCTACGAAAATGCCACATTTTATGGGTTGTTGGATCAACGTTTTGGTGTGTGGCTTCGACTCTTCAGATCCCTGGGGTTTCTCTTATAAATAGACATGCAGAGGCAGAGAGAAGAGATATACTAGAGACTAAAGAGAATAGATTTTCATTTTCTAGATCTGTTAGTTGAGTTGCAGTTTTCATTTTTAGTTTAGCAAATAGTGAGAGAGGGAGGAAGAGTGATTGTAATCCAAATTGAAGTGACATCAATAAAAGTTCAAGCTTTCTTCTTCGATCTACACATCTTGGTATATTGCATTTCAATTATTTTTCTTGTGTTAAATTAATCATAAGTAGCTAATTTTCTTCTTCTGGGCTCACTAATCTCTCCTCTCTAATTCCACATCTTAATCACTTTTATTAAAAAGACTCAACTGAATTATTTGAAGGCATTTATTTAAGCCTTACATTTTAGCGAGTATTCTTGAAGGCACATGAGGATGGGATGGGTTTTTGAACTTATACTTTGAAGTTAATCTTATAAAAAAATTATTTATATTGCATTCTTGCTTAAGTGCCTTGATGGTTTAACATTCAACTTAAAGAAAATTTTCAAAAGTAAAGTTCAATTTCTTACACTATCTTATGTGTTCTACTTAACTTCTTTTAAATGCAAGATTAATTGTTGCCTATGACCGTATTGAGAATTTAACTATCAAGATAAGAATCTAGAATTGATCAAATGATTAGTGAGTCCGGATCTTCTCCTCATAAAAACAAATACATTTTCAATTCAAGCTATTTCTAAATTTTTTCTTTAAAACCTATTCTGAATCTTCACTTTTTATTTGTAACACTTCTCTGCTCTCCATCTTCTTTCATCTAAAAAAACATAAATATTAAAACTTGTTTTCTCGACAACACCACCAAAAAGCTTGCATCGCATCTCTCCTCGTGGACACGACCCGTTAGTCCTAACCTACACGGTAATTTAATTTTTCGATCACTTAACAAGTTATTACAACTACATTACATACATCACAACCGTCATATAAGAAGGTACAACTGACCATACTTAACAAAATACATATTTTACACTAACTTATACATTTGAGTTCAAAGGCTTATGCAACAAAATAAGGAAAACATTCCAACGAAAGGTTCTTATTTTTAAAGGAATCTTCATTCATTCTGCCTGACCACTTCCCAACCTTAGGCAGGGCCTTTACCTTTATTTAACCTTGAAAAGGGGTTTAACAACGGGGTGAGCTCGATGGCTCATCAAGTAAAACAATGAAACTAATACAATACTATCATTAACATGCATAATAGGTAATTACATAACATGCATAGTTGTCAGGATTAAGTAAAAAAATGACTATCAAAATGCATGTAACATACATTTCTATATATGTCTATATACATGCACATGGCGATTTATCTTAGTTTGGTTTTATAAACCTTAAGCACCATCTTCGCACCCACCTGTTCCACCCGTTCCCTTTCTCTGAAAACACAATTTTGCCCCGTCTCCGCGCCCACTGGTTTCACCCAGTTCCTTCCTCTGAAAAAAACAATTACATTATGGATTAACAATATGTAACTTTCTTTTTTACATACATGGTTTGGTCTTTACAATTCTTGTGATTATAACAACATGCAATATTTTCATATATCAATGATGAATGCGAAAGAACTTGTCACCAACACTAACAAGCAACATGCTTTTCATATGTATACATGATGAATGCATAAAGTAACTTATCACAAATCTAGCATGCAACAATATTTTCATATATCCAAAATGAATGTATAAAAAACTTGTAACAACTACTTACATGCAACATTTGTTATCATAAAAGAGCATCATCCACTTGCACAACTACACACAATATATGAACAACCACATTAGTATCTCATTCATAACCATATCTATGCATGAAACTCTCAAATTTAAACATGTTATGTAGAGTTAACAATTTACATACTATTATACATACATAAAATTTGTCTCCCTTTTTAGTTTGATTCAACACAATATAGCATTCCATTTTCTTTATCATCAAGCATGTGGATTTCCTTCCAATTTTAAATAAAAATCACATTTTTAAGTATGCTTACCACTCTTTGTTTTAAACCATCACTAAAGCTTGTCTTAGGTTTAAAGTTTTACTTATGATTTAAGAGATTCAACAATTCCTTACTCGGCTTGCCGATTCCACTAAGTCCTACATATATATAATTATATCACTAATAGCTCTAGCAAGCAAGAGAGATTAAGTTCATTTCAACCTATTTTGAACTTATTACCTTAAAAAATTTAGCAAGTATACTCCAAGCACAAAATCCTATAAAACTCGCATGCACAAGCCAATCTTCTTCAAGTCTAGACCTTTGATCTTCCAAAGACTACAAGATTTTTGAGCTAAAAATTGAATTTTTAGAGTTTTAGATCGAGAGAGAGAGAGAGAAAGAGAGAGAGAGAGAGAGAGAGAGAGTAAGAGTATATGAAAGAGAGTGACTGAGAGGGGAGTATGGGGAGTCCGGGGATGGCCGACGGTTGTGGGTTGTGACCCACGGCCTAGTGAGAGCGGCCGACGATTGTGGAGAAGGGGAGGGAGTGAGAGGGGAGGTGCGGAGAGAGAAAGGGGAGAGAGAGAAGTACGCATGAAATGGAATTTTTTCTCATTCTTCCCCCTTTTAAATCCAATCCAAATACTATTGGATCTTTGCCATGTGTCTCTCAAGACTCCCACACTCCATCTCTACCCTACACCTCCATCCATCTACTATACTCATGCTATCCTTATTATTTGATGCACTAGTCACTATTCAAGTATGGTGCTTTGTGACCAAAAAGAATGAAAGAGATCCATTCATCTCCTGTGGAGAGATACTAAATTAAATACATGTATATTACATGTATTTATCTACCATACCTTACCCACCTTGTCCATCATCCACTATTCAAGCATGGTGTTATTTGAGTTTAAGGGAGAGAGATAGTCCCATTTACTCCTCTTGAAATAATACAAATGTGTAATACATGTATAAACATACAATATATAACTTCTATTTCATCATGTATTAACCCAATCAATTATATTTAAACATTGCTCTTATGATTAATTTCTCATGTAACATGCAAAATTTTAATTTACCCATTTTAATTATTACCTTAGTAGCAACAATCAAGACATTACATTATTATTTAATATACTTCCATATGACTTTATTTATAATTTTCGTGTGAGGGTTCTAATTATAATAAATTTATATATCAGACATTACAAGGTCCCACCTCTAGGGAGAGAGACTGGGCTCAAGATTTGGCCTTATTTGCTCGAACATCTGTTCCCTGGTGGTGGGTATGGCTAGAGTGAGATCTTGTTGGATGGCGGTGGTGGTGGAGGCCTGGTCCCATCATCATTGTTTGTGTCTTGGAGTCTTCACTCCGGTCCGGGTGCTGTGTTTCTCGCACTGGAAGACTCCTTCCTTAATGCGAGTGAAGCACGAGTGTGTCCTGGGAGAGAAGCATGGGTGGTGATATGGGATGATGAAGTGTCCCTACTATCGGCGCTTCTGGCCACTTGTTCTGGATGGAGGGTGTGTGATGTGATTTCATCATGTTCTTGTACATCCTGGAGGGGAGATCTGGCTGCCTTAGAGGTGCGTTTCGCTCGGGGAGGAAAGGGCGATTTTTCACTTAGGAACCTCATGTTTCTGTGCAGGAATCTTCCTAGGCTTCTCTCAGGGGCTGTGGAAGGTGGCGTGAAGAATAAGATCATGTCTGCTGATAATTATCATTTTGCATATTTTACCACATCCATACCATGCATATCATAAATAAAAATGTGATTTTTAATCTTTTTCTCTCTATTTTTGCAGGTCCATATTTTAATGGAGAAGAGGCCCATAATCCCTTTAATTATCAAGAATTAAAGGAGAATTAATCAAAGCCCAAAAGAGAGCCCAAGGGTTGAGCCCAGGACCTGGAGACATCCACGCGCCAGCTCTGACATTCCAGAAGGTCCATGTGGCTAACAACCTACGAGAAATTCGCAACAGAAATCTCAGCCTCAACGGCCAAGATTCTGCCGCGGAAACGCGGCTCTGGCCGCGGTTCCGCGGCAGTTACAAGGCCGTTGAGCCCGAGATTCTCTCCAGCTGTCTGATTCTGGAGCCTTCTTCTCTGAGTCTATAAATAGACCACCAGGGCCAGTGAAAGAAAGGAGGAGAGATTAGAGGATAGAGCTTGTATTTTGTAGGTTTTTTCTCTAGGATTTTTATTGCTCTAGTTCTTCTTCTTCCTCCTAGAAATTTTGTAAGAGAGAGATTGAGAGAGAGAGAAAGCTTGTGTAAACCAAGGTGTGACAACTTGTGAAGCAAGGATTAATCCAATCTCCTTTCTCTACTTGAGCAATTTCTAGTACTTTACTTGCATTCTTTCATTCAAGCTTTACTTTCCTTGCACTTTTATTCATGAATTGCTTTTCTTTTCTTGTAATGGCTAGTAGCTAACTTCTTCTAACATGACTAGCTGACCACTAACATTGCTAACTTCTAACTCTTGGGTGATTGCTAATTTTTCATCTTGCAATTGTTGAGTCTTTTTCATCCCCAATGGGTTACTTTCATGCTTGGCAAGCTCTTGTTGTAATTCCATATGATTCATGTGTGCCTCATTTAGAGCCTTGTCTTTAGAACAAGTGCCTTGATGGAACATGGAGATGGATCACCAAACATATGCTATTTGTTGTACAACTTCATTACTTCAATGCTAACTTGTTGTATTTGTCTTGAATGACTAATGAATGTTGTATCTTCTTCCTTAGCATCCCTTGAGTGTCACTCCTCGAGTCCACCATTGAAATTCTATCTTGAGAGCCGATGAAATCAATGAGGCTACAAGACAAGTCCAAGAAGATCACCCATCAATCAAGTGGGAAAGTAACTAGACCAACACGCAAGAGATACATATGCCGATGAATCAACATGAGGCAAGCATCACCATAACGGAGTCTAGTAAGTTAGCAATTTAGAAAGGTAGCTAGTCATGGTTTTTTACATCTTAAAGTCTTTTACAAAGTTCTCTTTCTTTTAGTTTTCTTTCCAAAGCAAATCTCCTTTTTGATTTCTTTTCATTTTCTTTCTATCATGCACAAATCCACAAATTCTTTTACTTCTTTTTCCAATTCATTTTCATTCTTTTAAGACAAAGAAGAATCTTCGTTTTCTATCTTCACATCGAACCGTAACGCTTCCATCGCAAGCTCTCCCTGAGAATCGACTCGTATAGCCTATGCTACTACGGTGATTCGGAAAGAGTACATTAAGCATTTTGAATACATTGTGGAGTGATCAAAGCACCTAAGGTTGTCTCTAAACCTTCTCTCTTTTGTTGAATATCTGTGCATTTATACTCCACTATTCTTTCCTTATCAAATTTTTGGCGCCGTTGCCGGGGAGAGCAACGGTTTTGATTCGATTGAAGAACTAAACAAACTTTCTTCTCTGTTGCAGGTTACAGGTGAAGAAACAGGAAAACTTGCGTTGCAGTGACATATAAGTGGCTCTGGGCCTCTGCTCTCAAAAGCAGAGACCAGTTGCCCTCTGATTTGCCGTGATTCCACGGCCAAAGCCGCGGATCCGCGGCAAAGAAGAGTGAACTACTCATAGTTTTTCTGCAGGGTTGCTTGCTCTGCAAAATACAGCTGCTGCAATACTTAAATTCTTGTATGCTTCACCATATTCCTGCTAATAATCAACAGTAAAAAATTTGTTGCAAAGTTAAAAATTGATTAGACGTTTGCATTTCTAGGCACGTGTCTTTTCAATTCATTTACTTTACTGTTGAAGAGTGCTGGAGCAAGGTACGTGCGCATTGCATTTTGATTAGGACTCACTTCTTGGTTGATATTTTATCGCTTTGAGTGAACCTTGTTTGTTTATATCGTACACTTGCACAAAATCGATTTTAAGGGCATACCCAATAAATAAGATAAGGTGGGGATTTCATCACCCCTTCCTTAGCCCAAAAACCACCATCCCAGCACTCACAATCCCAAGCCTTTTAAATAAAATCTGATAGACGTTGGCCCTAGGGACATCCGGACTCAGTAGGAGATCGGCCGAGGTTGGAAGTTGATTTTGATTCATACTCCGGTGAAATCAGTGTCTAGGCTGGGGATTAAGAGGTTAAGCCTCGAAGATACCGTGGTTTGGCGTAATTAAGGCCCGTTGCTTACGCACGGATACCTCCCACCGTATTTTGCCCCTACCTGGCTGATTAGCTGTGGTCTGATTCAAGCAACAACCTTCTTTAGTTCATCGAACAGTTAGGAGTCGTCTAGGTCCAGGAACCCTAGATAGCTTGGATTGATTTTTTCTTTTATTGTTTGTTATTTTCATTTTTCTTTTTCGCTGGTGTGATCGGTGCACGTTGTTTGTGACTGTATATGCGAGAGTGGTACCGGGATTCAAATTCTGCAAGACTTGGTAGACTTTCTACACTTGCACATACACCACCACTTGACATTATGGAAAACAACGTTTCGCTTCAAGATAGATTCTACCCGATTCCCACTTCGCTTCCTTCATGCATTCTTCTCCTGAACCTAATGGAAATCACTTTGAGCTGAAACCGCAATTCATCAATACACTTCCCCGATTTCATGGTCTAGAGTCTGAGGACGCGTACTTCTTCATTCGAGTTTGATCCATGTTTAAAGAATCATGCTTGAATTTAGGGATTAAGGAAGCTCTTAACTAAGATTTCTAATTATAAGTCGAAAAGAGGAGTTTTGTTAGATTTTTAGGTTAAGTAATAAAGGATAAGAAAGATTATTAGATTTTAATTCTTTCTTTAGGATATATACATTAAACATATTGAAGGATTAATCAAAGACTTTGTGACTTTATTTACATATATATATAATAAAATAAAATAAAAAAAGAAAAAAAAGAAAAAAATGTGTATATAAATAAATAATAAATACTTAGCCACTAATTAAGCTGGTTAGTCGTGCCTCAAGAAGCATTGCCAATCACGCCTAAAGGTGGTTAAGTCCTTAAATTCCTTCGTGGCCTAGTTTACTCGAGTCCTCGAACCCTAGGCATGTTTTCTCATCTGGTGCCCTAAGACCGTCTGGTTTGGGAGTCATCGGTAAGAGGCTCGTTACAAGGGTAAATTAGAAAGCCTAAGGATGCTAAGGAAATGTAAATAAATAAATATTGTATATATAAATAAATAAATAAAAAAAATGTGTTATATATATTAGTAAATAAATGAACTTAGTCTAAGAAAGATCCTTCATATTTATAGATGTATATATCCTAGGATTGATGCAAAATCCGGTTTTTGATCTTTTCCCTAAAAACTTAACCTAAATTGAAAACAAAACTCTAAATAGACACTTATAAGAGGAATGACAAGTTTAGGGTAACCTGAAACCTATAACTCAAGTAAGAATCTTTAAAACATGGATCAAAATTTTCACTAACCCTTTTATTTTTCTTTATGGATTTTGTGGGTGCAATCCGCTGAAAACCCTCAGGAGACAACACTCCTCCTCTAGGGTAACCTAGAGGTTTAACGGCTTGTTGCACGTGCTCAGTGCAATCGTGTCACCTACGAAAGTGGTGTAATAATCTAGTTAGGATTTTTCTTTTCCTTCTTTTTTGCTCGAGGACGAGCAAAAGCTAGGTATGGGGGTGTGATTATTATTCATTTTGCATATTTTGCCACATCCATACCATGCATATCATAAATAAAAATGTGATTTTAATCTTTTTCTCTCTATTTTTGCAGGTCCATATTTTAATGGAGAAGAGGCCCATAATCCATTAATTATCAAGAATTAAAGGAGAATTAATCAAATCCCAAAAGAGAGCCCAAGGGTTGAGCCCAGGACCTGGAGACATCCACGCGCCAGCTCAGACATTCCAGAAGGTCCACGTGGCTAACAACCTACGAGAAATCCGCAACAGAAATCTCGGCCTCAACGGCCAAGATTCTGCCGCAGAAACGCGGCTCTGGCCGCGGTTCCGCGGCAGTTACAAGGCCGTTGAGCCCGAGATTCTCTCCAGCTGTCTGATTCTGGAGCCTTCTTCTCTGAGTCTATAAATAGACCACCAGGGCCAGCGAAAGTAAGGAGGAGAGATTAGAGGATAGAGCTTGTATTTTGTAGGTTTTTTCTCTAGGATTTTTATTGCTCTAGTTCTTCTTCTTCCTCCTAGAAATTTGTGAGAGAGAGATTGATAGAGAGAGAAAGCTTGTGTAAACCAAGGTGTGACAACTTGTGAAGTAAGGATTAATCCAATCTCCTTTCTCTACTTGAGCAATTTCTAGTACTTTACTTGCATTCTTTCATTCAAGCTTTACTTTCCTTGCACTTTTATTCATGAATTGCTTTTCTTTTCTTGTAATGGCTAGTAGCTAACTTCTTCTAACATGACTAGCTGACCACTAACATTGCTAACTTCTAACTCTTGGGTGATTGCTAATTTTTCATCTTGCAATTGTTGAGTCTTTTTCATCCCCGATGGGTTACTTTCATGCTTGGCAAGCTCTTGTTGTAATTCCATATGATTCATGTGTGCCTCATTTAGAGCCTTGTCTTTAGAACAAGTGCCTTGATGGAACATGGAGATGGATCACCAAACATATGCTATTTGTTGTACAACTTCATTACTTCAATGCTAACTTGTTGTATTTGCCTTGAATGACTAATGAATGTTGTATCTTCTTCCTTAGCATCCCTTGAGTGTCACTCCTCGAGTCCACCATTGAAATTCTATCTTGAGAGCGGATGAAATCAATGAGGCTACAAGACAAGTCCAAGAAGATCACCCATCAATCAAGTGGGAAAGTAACTAGACCAACACGCAAGAGATACATATGCCGATGAATCAACATGAGGCAAGCATCACCATAACGGAGTCTAGTAAGTTAGCAATTTAGAAAGGTAGCTAGTCATGGTTTTTTACATCTTAAAGTCTTTTACAAAGTTCTCTTTCTTTTAGTTTTCTTTCCAAAGCAAATCTCCTTTTTGATTTCTTTTCATTTTCTTTCCATCATGCACAAATCCACAAATTCTTTTACTTCTTTTTCCAATTCATTTTCATTCTTTTAAGACAAAGAAGAATCTTCGTTTTCTATCTTCACATCGAACCGTAACGCTTCCATCGCAAGCTCTCCCTGAGAATCGACTCGTATAGCCTATGCTACTGCGGTGATTCGGAAAGAGTACATTAAGCATTTTGAATACATTGTGGAGTGATCAAAGCACCTAAGGTTGTCTCTAAACCTTCTCTCTTTTGTTGAATATCTGTGCATTTATACTCCACTATTCTTTCCTTATCATCTGCGTGAAGCATCCCCTGACTGGTGGATCTTTATTTGCTTCGGCATTAGGATCTTGGCGAGTCTGAGTCGGAATTAGATCTTATGCATTTTTTTTCAAAAAACAAACACAAATATGTAACAAACCTTGTGTCACTCTTGCAACATGTAACCGAGTATGTAATTGAAAGGATGTAATCAGGAAAATTTAGTAATAAATGCAATTTTGGAATGGAAATAGAAATGTATGCTTAGATCTTATCTAATTTGCCTTGTTTGTTTTGTTTGGAAGCATATGTATGCTTGGGAGATCGATTTCAATTTTCGAGATGTTCAAGAATTGACTGCGTGTAATCCCGAGTGGTGATTTCCCACATCGAATCCTGTATGTCTCGTCTCTAAGTGGGAGAAAGCCCAGCTATGGATTGAGCCTCCGAGAAGGGAAAATCCCTAACAGAGTTGGATTCGTATTTGCTTCCAAGCGAGGGCACATGAAACCTCCGGTTTTAGATGTACGTGTCACAGTATCAGTACTCGATACGGTGTATAAATTTAATTGACCTTCTTGGTAGTCAGATTGAACCGATTTTAGCTTCAGATATTATTTTTCAATATTTTAGATTTTTCAGAATTTTCTAAAATTTTTCTGGATTATTTTGTAAAATCTCCGAATTCGGTGTCGAACGATACCAATAATTGACTCTATGATTTTTTAATTCACAAATGGAGTTGAATTTCAAAATATATTTTTAAATTATTCTTTAAAATCATATTTTCTACTTTCAGGTATTTTTAGAAAATTTTCTGAATTAGTCCAAAAATTAGACTGAACTGGTGTTGACCGGTATTGCTGATACATTTCAGGATTTTTAACTTGCAAATCATATTGAATTTCTTGAATCTGATTTCATATTACTTCTCAGTGTAATATTCTCTATTTACAGAATTTCTGAAAACCGTTCTGAACTAATCAAAATTTACCCAATTAAATAATATTGAATTAAATTTATTTTCTTTAATTTCTTCTATTCCAATCCCATTCTTTTCTTCCCCAACAAGACATTCGACCTCCACTGACTCTCACAACCGACATCCCTAATCGCCATCTAATATCCACTTAATCTCTTTCTTTTAAAACCCTCTCTTACTCTCAAAATCATTCCATCTCTCCTTAATTCTCTAATCTCCCCCTCTCTCTTCTCTCTTCCAAAATTTCCCAGCTGTCGGTATCACCCAACCCCGGTGACCCCCTCATCGCCGCGCCATCCACCTGGCCGGCCAACCAGGTCCACCGGCCAGCTGGTCTCGGCTCATCCTTTTCTTTACCTTCTTCTTTTCTTTCCTTTCTTTCTTTCTTTCTTTCTTTTCTTTCATGTTCTCAACAACTAGCAAATAATCTCTCTCTTATTCCTTCTTCTCTCATATGAATCCAAATCCATTAAACCCAAACCTAAAAATGATTCAACCCGTTAAACCTTTAACCCATTCACTTAAAGGCTTGGGTTATGGATCTGAATCCGACCCGTTAACAACCAAAACCGATTCATTTTAAAGGTAATTTTCCATAAAACCCCCTGTTAAATAATACTTTTGCATTTTAATTCTTATTAGTTACATATTTAACTTATTTTTAATGATTTTAGCGTACGGACAATATCTTGATCATCCGAGATCCGAATGGGACGATTCTCGAACTGTTATGAGCGTAGAAAGACGAGCTACATTAATGTAATAGCTATGTGAGTATTTTTTTTTAAAAGATATATTTTAATATGTTGAATAAAAATTAATTAGTTAAATTTGTATTAACCGTTTAAATCATGTAAAATGCATTTATTGTCCAATAAATCCTGTAAATAGTAAAACACTTTCAATAAAATAATATTTATTCATGATTCATGATTTAATAAAAATATAAATGAATTAATTATATAAGTAGTGATTATTAGAATGTAAATTAAAGAAATTTCATCTCAATAAATAACTTAATAATTTAATATGGATGTGTAGAGTTTGAGAACAGGTAATTCCTGTACGGTACCGATCATAGTAACAATATTGAAACTGGTATAACAAATACTGATATATAAATTGATGCATGTTAACTATATAACCCTAATACAGTCATCATTACCTGAAATCATGAGAATAATCACTAATACACTAGATATCATTATTTCATATACTTATAATACTAGACACGGATATACTGTCATATCGGACACTGTCGTTTCATATACCTGTGCCACCGTTACACGATCACTATTATTACATGTATTAGTAGCATCTTTACATGAACACTATAGTACTCTGGACACTGCTATTTTCATATAGACACTAGTTACATTGAACACTATTATTTCATGTATTTGTATCACTGATTACATTGATACGCTACACTTGTACTTTTGATACTTGTATCACCGTTATACGAGTACTCTACATTGTTATTACATGTACTTGTTACATGGATTCACCTGTGTACATGCTTTGATTATTTCTGTATTTCTATTGCAATGTTACTATTCTTGTTATATGGATATTCCTGTATTCCTGTTACATGACCATATTATATAATCTTGATATGGTACTCTTGTAACTGGACATGTGTTGTTGATATGTAATGTGTGAAACTAGGTGCCACGTGGATCAAAGCCATGGGGGCCACCTCAAGAACCTCACACCTCCCTTTTTCCATTTTCTGTTATCTTATTTCATGCTATCAACAGAGCTCATGTCCTATTATCGTGTTACATGTATCATGCACTGTACTTGTTCCTGATACACTGTGTAGTTTTAATATACTAAATATAACACTGGGATTGGGGGAGACTTAACAGTTGAATAGATCTTATGGGTGGATGTCTAAATCCATTATTATCCCACTGAAGATGACGGGGTAGTGCTGGTTACCGTCTGTTATAGCTCATTGAGCTCCCGTTTCTCGTTACTTGTTATAGCCCTAGCGAGCTTGCCCTGGTCTCAGTAGCTAGGGGTCTGTTTAAGACCATGATTTCAGGTATGCATAGGGTACACCTACCTGATTAGAGCTCCTTGACCATTGTGTTTCCAATTAACATAATAAAATAGTATCAACAATGATGACGACGGGAATGCTAATTATTTGGTTACTCTCTCATTCGGATTATGGTACCCGTATGCCATGTTTGGACGGGTTCGGCCGGAGTGTGGGCTCAGTATGAACTGCCAGTGGTATGGGACACTGGAAGGATTGATTAAAATACTAGCCAGTACTGATTATTATTATTATATAAATCACATGACACACTCGATACATGTATTATGGTTACTATCTTATCTGTCATCATGTCATATGTATACTTTGCACTTCCTGTATTCTTCACAGACATGTTATTCATGTACACATATACTTTGCATTTCATGTATTCCACGTTCTATGTATTTTCTTTAAATTAGTATGGTTATTTCGTGTACATCATGTATACATGTTCATATTATTCACGATACTATTGAAAGTACACCTAGAGGGGGGTGAATAGGTGTATGGCTAATCTAATAACAAATGATGCAGAATTAAAACAAATTGCAACACATTTAGTGTAACCAAAGAGTGTAGCCGAATTCCTGGTGAAGGGCTCTAGAATATCTCCTCTAAATTCCTCTAAATAAGAGTTGAGGTGCTATATGAAGCACTCTTGGTTCAACACAAGTGAGGCACAGAATCAATACCAAGCATATAAGATATGAGCAATATGAATCAATGCAAGATATAAAAGAGAGAGAGAGAGTTAGAGATAGTGGATCAATCACAAACAACAAGATATGTTTCGAGGTTCGAGCCACTGCTCTACCTCCCACCTTCACACAGAAGGATTTCCACTATATCGTCCACACAGGATTTTTCACACAGGGAACTTCCACTGAGGATTTGGGTAATACAATCTAGGAGTACACAACTCCTCTCTCCAACAAACACAACCTCTACACAAGAGGCTGAAATCACCTAGAGGGGGTGAATAGGTGATAGGCTAATCTAATGAACTAAATGCGAAAATTAAAACTAATTTGCAACTACACTTAGTGCAACCAACGAGTGTAGCCGAATTCCCCGTGAAGGGCTCTGGACTAACTCTTCCTGATTCCTCTGAATAAGAGTTGAGGTGCTATATGAAGCTCTCGTGGTTAGGCACAAGTGAGGCACACAAGCAAACACAACCAAGCATATAGATATAGGAACTATGAATCAATGCAAGGCACAACACAAGCATATAAGTGATATGGCAATATGAAAGATGCACTACACAAATAAAGAGAGAGAGAGAGAGAGAGTTAAGAGTCAATGGATCAAACACAAACAACAAGATGTGTTTCGAGTTTCGAGCACCGAGCTCTACGTCCCCGCCTTCACCGAAAGGATTTTCAATCCACTAGAAGTACCGAACTCCTCTCTCAATCAATACAACCTCTACCGAGGCAATACAAATGGTCTACCGAAGACCGGAGTACCGAACTCCACAAACCAACCAATACAACCTCCACCGAGGCCACAAACACCACAATTCACCTCTACCGAAGAGGGATACAAATCCATCACAAACTCCACCTCACCAAGAGGGAGTAAACAACAACCTCAACCTCTACCAAAGAGGGAGCAACCAACAACCCAAATCCACCTCTACCAAAAAGGGATACAACAAATAGAAGGGTTTACAGCTTGGTGGCATGTCTCAACCACAAACACTCTTTTTCCACAAAACAAGTGATCCTATAGAGAGGATAGAATGAAAGCTCAAGTGTGGAAATCAAGATGTTTTGGAAATCAAATATCAAAGAAAAAACTACTTGGGAAACCACTTTAAAATGATAGAAATGAAGATCTAAAACAATATCCCAAACTCCTATTTTCTTTGATTTTTCCAAAAACCCTTGAAAACAAAAACAAAGATGAAATATTTAAGCTTTAAAACACTTTTGAATGCTTGTAAAAACACTGGAGAGATCTAGAATTTTGGCTCAAAAATCTTAACCAAAAACTCAAAACAATGGGATATAAATAGCCCCCAATACAAAACTAGCCGTTGGCTGAACTTTCAGCCTTTGGCGGCTGGCGGTCGACCGCCCGGTCGACCGCCAACGGTCAAAAATATGACCGTTAGAAGCCAGCGGTCGACCGTAAAAATCCAGAGAGCAAAGCTCTCTGGCCGATCGACCGCACGGTCGACCGCCCAGGTGCCTGGCCAAACGTGCACAGGCTTGTGCACGTCGGTCGGTCGACCGACTCTGGGTCCGGTCGACCGGCCCGGTCGACGGCCAGAGCCTGGCAGGCTGGGATCTGAGTCAGAAAACTGAGTTAAAAATTATTCTAAAAATTCCCATAAATCTTCTAAAATCCACAAAAATAATTTCTAACTTTCTATATGATATATAAACATGTGATAAAAATTTCAACACAAATATCAAACATATTGAACCATTTTTGTGTTATGGAAAAATTACCGATAACCAAAACCCGTATGTTTCCAAACTTGGATTTTTCAAATAAACTTTGTCCAAAACATATCCAAATACAAAAACATGATACTTTATCATTTTAAAACATGTTGCATATGGACATAGGTCCAATATACATGAAACATATACATATCATTATTTTTGTCTTTTATTTCCAAAAATATGTTTTGTTAAAATACAAAACCTAAACCACATGAATAGGAAAGTCAAAATAGGTTTGTCTATGAAGTTAAGCATGCATGTATATAGAACATATCTAATATACATTTAAACAATGTAAACTTGTTTTGAATCTATCTATTCATGAAAACCAATATCGGTTAAACGAAAAACCAAAAAATGAATTCAAAACATGAAACGTGTGTGTATTGTGAACTTGAGCATATCACACTATCTAATCTTTACTCATGGATCTAAAACACAAACTAAACTAGGATACCTAAGTCTTCTTGACGATCTCCATCTTCAAGTCGACTCGATCCAAAACTCCGTGATCTACCGAGCTAGACTCCAACGAGTGCTATGTATGATCTTGTTGCTCGGGCTCTAGAATCACCATGTGAAAGGCTTCAAAACTCCTTGTTGAAGCAATCACCAACTAATATCTTGATTAAATGATTTGAAACTAAACATCACAAGATAATTAGTAAACATAACTACATGAGTTAGTCATCATCAAAACTAGAGTGGAAGGCCGCTGGGCCAACAATCTCCCCCTTTTTGATGATGACAAAACTCATGGAGTTATATATGCATGGATTAAGGTTAAGCTTCAGAGAAGCTCCCCCTTAACTCATGCATAGAAAGAAACATAATAAATATGCAATGAAGGCTCATGAACATGTATGCAAATGCATGGAGGTAAACATGAAACACTTCAAATTTTTTTTTATTTGCAAACACAAAACATATATGCATAAATATAACTCCTTTTTCCAAAAACATGCATATATATACCAAATACTTCTCCCCCCTTTTGTCAATCATCAACAAGGGGTCAAAGTAAAAACAAATCAATAAATTCTTCTCCCCCTTTTTGTTTGAAACAAAGAATTAACTAAGGGGTCAAACAAACAAATCAATAAATAGATATATGCGATATACATTCATGAAGAGAAAGACGCAAAGTTAACTTCCCTACATATATGCATTACATGAAGAAGGGATGACAAGCTCTAATTCACATAAACACATAATATGCAATGTATAAGAGGAGATGTGAAGCTCCCCCAACACACGTGTAACACATAAAGAAGAGTTGTCAAGCTCCTCAATATAGGATACACACAACATGAATCCATATGTAAAAGAAATGTTAAGCTTCCTTTGCATATAGACAATATAAATCAAAACATTTTTCATATTTCTTATTAAAACATTTCGAATTTTCTCAATAAAATAAATTTGATACCAATTAAAAATGTGTCAAAGTAGTATATTAGATACCAAATGAAAGTAAACATATACCACTTGAAAGTAAATAAGGCATTGATACCAATTTTGAGAAAACAAATAAAATCTTGATACCAATTTAAAGTATTCAAATAAGCATCTTGATACAAAAAGATACCAATTGTAAGTATTTATCATTTAGAGCATATGATATCAAAATAAAATCAATTTTCAACATAAAGTGTGGGAGTAGAAATCAACGGTAAACAAAATACCAATTGAAAGATAAAAATACAAATTTTCTCCCCCTTTATGAAATACTAAATAAAACGATGCATAAGCTTGTATTGAATACCTATTGAAAACTAATCAATTGAAACATGATAGACATTTAAAAACTAAGCTTAGCATTTATAACATTTGTTCTCAAAGATATAGGGATATAGTAAGCACAAATAAAACATGTATAGGTGTATGAAAAATGAGTACCAATCAAAATAGATGATACCAATTGAAAGCATACATACACAAAAAAATATATATGAGTATACAAGAAATGTCAATATTGATACCAATTGAAAGAATCCAATGATACCAATTGAAACAACAATAATATCAAGAGTATATCTCATATTTCCTACCACCCAATCATGCTCAAGTTTAAAATAATTTTCACTATAAAGCAAACATGTGCATGGTCTCCCATCCAACCGCCCTTAGAAGGATAGGTTTTTTAAAAAATTGGTTTGAAAATATAGTATATTTGAAAACTCTGCCATAACGAATAATCCGAACTAGTTAAATGGAAAAACTTCTAAACTAGTACGAAATCCTTCAAGTAAGGAATAAAACAAAATCATATTTCATGAAATAAATGTAAATCACATGGCACTAAACACTCGAAGTACATAAAGCCCAAACATACTCATGAAAAACATAATCATGAGAAACATTTAAATGAAGTGAGTGTACAAGTGTTATGTGACTCAAATAATCATGAAAATAGACATTCAAGCTCAATATTCCTCAAAACATGAAAATCATCAAAACTCAATTTCTTCAAGGCATATGTATGTCAAGTATAAACTAAAATATACATACTTATCTAAAATATAACGAGTCCACAAATGTATATGCATTAAGGCCCGTGGCTCAAAGGATGTATATGTATAATTAATAGTTTAGACAAGATGGACATATACATGAAGTGAAAACACATGATCATAAAACATGTCCAAAAATGGGAATACAAGTCAAATGCATGAATCATCAAAACTAGACTATACTAGCACATCTTACAAAATAAGAGTTCAAGCTCAAACATATAAAAATTTATTGTGGCCCACTATATGTACAAGTATAAATCCTAGTCTTAATGAAAACTAACATTTAAACATATATTCAAACCATGAAGCATAAAACGAGACATAAATCGACATGATAAACATAAAAACGATCATTATGTAAATTCACATGTTATTAGAGTTATGATATACATAATAGCTAAACATATGTGAGAACACAAAGAATGATCCATATGAACATGGTTGTCTCAAATAACTAAACATGTATATCACTAATCTAATAAACATGGCATAAGCATAATGAACAATAAAACAAGACATGCTATAAATCAAGGACATGAAAAGCATGCAAATATAAACGGGAGTTAGAGATCGATACCAAAACCGATGAAGGCACCTCTCTAGTTCTCCAAACCAAGGTGGTCCTCCCACCAAACTTTCCTTGAAAGTGATGCATCCAAATAATCCTCTTTAAGCTCGGAACGCATCCACCTCAAGGCACCATCACTCTCACGTCATGCGAGAGCCCACACCTACATCAAATACAATAGGGGTGGTCTTTGGTACCCATACTCTTTTGGGTCCATAGGGGTTAGTACCTTTTCTAACCCAAACAAATTTATTTGCCAAATTAACATCATGTATACGATCATAGAAAAATTTAGCAAGGTGGCCCTTATGTCCACAATGTGTACAAGTATACACATGAGCATACAAAGTGTGATGGTTGTGACCGTTAGTAGCATGTGTATGCCGTGGAGGGTGTGCATGCAAAGATGGAACTTGTTTCTTTCGAAACAAAGATTCCAAACGTGTATGACTCAAAACACAATGGCTCAAAGTGGAGTCCAAACAATCCATATTCTTCTTAAGCATAGATATATCATTTTCAATTAAGGAAGAAGTATGGAAAACATGTGAAGTAATATCAATTTTCAAAGATTCATTTTTCTTTAAGCAAACTTCTAAATCCTTGGAAATTGAAGCAATTTTCATTTTTAAAGAATCATTTTCTTTTAAAACAAAGTCAACTTTTGAAGACAATTTTTCATTTTTCTTCAAAATTATTTCACAATCATTTTTAGATTTTAAAACTTCATTTCTTTTAAGGCAAGTTCAAGCTTAATTTCAATGAATCCCTTTCATTAGAAATCTCAACCTTCTCTTGCAAAACTAACTCAAGTTTAGAAGACAAATTTTCATTTTCTTTATTTAATGCAAAAGTCTTCTTTTTCAAAAGATTATACTTTTCTATCAATTTTTCACAAACAATAGAAAGTTCTTCATTTAAAGTGTTAGGATCAACATGCTCATTACTAGAAGAACTAGCATCATTACAATCTAGTTGAGATTCTAAATATACCTCAAGGGAGTCATTCCCTTGGACCATGAAGCATGGTGACTCGGATTCTCCGCTAGATTCCTCCTCCGGTTGAATTGGCAATTGAAGCTTGGAGGTGGTCAATTTGTTCCACACTGCAAAGGCGGAATCATAGTTAGAAACAAGCATAAAATATTCTTTATTTAGCGTGCTTCTAATAGCCTCAAGGGCTTGTGTATTGGCCCTATATGATTGCGGTTACCAAGATAGCATTTCTTGGTAGCGGCAAGGAAAACATGCAAACCTAGGGTTTTCAAGTACATAGACATCCTAAATTTTCACATGTCAATGTTGGAGACATCGAACATGGGAGGCGACAAGCAATCTATGAGTGTGTGCAAACAAATATACGTGCAAATGCAAATGAAAGATTAGCAAACCAAGATCACACTCCTAGGTGGTTAAACCAAATATCAGGAGCGTAGGCTCTGATACCAATTGAAATCACCTAGAGGGGGGTGAATATGTGATAGGCTAATCTAATGAACTAAATGCGGAAATTAAAACTAATTTGCAACTACACTTAGGGTCTGTTTGGTTGTCATAACTGGCCGTAATTCGTAGTTGTAATTGGTAAAGTCTTTTACAATTGTAAATGAGTTACATGTATGTAAATTTTACGGTGTTTGGTTGGTAATATAAAATTGTAAAGTGGGAAAGTGTATTGTACTTTACGGTGTTTGGTTTTCGTAATGTATAAGTCGTAAGTGAAAAAGTTGACCACAAATTAACTATTTGGTGATTTTAAAAGTTTTAATACTGCAAATAAATATTAAAAAAGTTAAATATTAAAAATTTTAATATTAATATAAAAAAATATTACAAATTTGTATGACCACAAAATTAACTGTAACTGGGCTGTAAGTGAGTGGTAACTGGGTTGCAAGTGAGTGTTAGTTGAGTTACGTAAGTCTTTTACGAATTACGGTCCAAACAAACGCCGTAGTTGTAACTGGGTAGTAAGTCATTTACGAATTATGGAGTTTACGCGAAACAAACGGCCCCTTAGTGCAACCAACGAGTGTAGCGGAATTCCGCGTGATGGGCTCTGGACTAACTCCTCCTGATTCCTCTGAATAAGAGTTGAGGTGCTATATGAAGCTCTCGTGGTTAGGCACAAGTGAGGCACACAAGCAAACACAACCAAGCATATAGATATAGGAACTATGAATCAATGCAAGGCACAACACAAGTGATTGGTCGCTAATGTTGCATATTTAGTATCATATTTTCATACATATTATAGAATAAAATCTGCATTGTCCTAATTAAATGTTTAATTTATTTGCAGGCCTATTCCTTAAGGAGATGAAGAGAAATGAGCTCAAAATCCCACCAAAATTCTGAATTAAATCAGAATTAATTCGCACTCAGTAAATCAGAGCAAAATCAAGAGGTTGAAAACTGGTTGAGAAGAATCCTTTCAGAATCGATCGGTCGAAGCAAAGATCAAAGGTCATTTCATCACAATCCTGAACTCAAACGAGAAAACCAACTGAAGATAAAAGCAGAACGTGAAACCGGGGAGACCCACCAACAGGGTGTGGCCACCTGGCCACACCCTGGCCGCAGAAACGTGGCCAAAGCCGCGTTTCCATGGCTTGGTTGTGGAGTTAGGGGGAGCGTTTGCTCCCCCGATCTCCCCGGGATCCTGTATGTTGGGTTTTTGCCTATAAAAAGCCAGTATTTGCACTGAAAATGGGACGACCATGCAGAGATAGGATTTAGACTAGTTTTCCATTTTTTAGTGTAGGTTTTTATTTTTCTTTTTCATGTAATTTTTCGTTTTAACTTATGTAATTCAGAAGAGATCAGACTTTCATCGAAGAACAAGAATGAAGCTTAAGCTGAGAGTGACACTGGTGTAAGGTTTCTTTCTTTTCTTTGATCGTTATGAAATCGAATCTATGTTCTTTCTTTATATGTACTTCTTTTTAGTTTTCTTCTTCTTCTTCTACTTCACTTTTCTTTTTGGTACAATTGTCTTCCAAGTGAGTCTAAAAGTATCGAAAGAGCCTTGCCTTTGCGAGTGCCACCGATAGCTCATGACGATGGAATTGAGTCTCTCTCTGTATCATTTCATGCTTGATTTGTCTTGATGATGTAATGTGGAAGAGACCAATAATCAACTATTATGGGCTATGCGCTGATTGCCTCCAATTCAAGGTAACATCGTAGCTGAAGATTCAAGGTAAGTTTTGGTGAAAAGAAGGTAAGTAATTGTTTTTATTTCTTTTCTTTTATTTCTGTAAATTAAATCACCAACACTATCTCTTCCAAATCATTCTTTTTCAACTTATTGTTCATAGTCGCTTTCTGATTCTCTCCACTTTCTCATTCTACCGTTTTCTTTCTAACTTTAACATAACTCGTTTTTCATTTTTATTTCTTTAAAACAAAGAAGAACTTTCGTTTTGTCTTCATAAAGATTTCAATAAAGAACCGTGAACGCTTCTATCGCAAACCCTCCTTGTGGATCACGACCCGCATAGCCACTTGCTATAGCGGTAAGAATTGAGCACTTGCACATCTTCATTCTAAGTCTAAAATTCTTTATTTTTATGTGCAGGTTTTACCTCAATCAAATTTTGGCGCCGTTGCCGGGGAGGGTAACGGTTTTTATTGAAATCTAATTTTTATTGAATTTTTAGAACTAAAACAAATTTTCTTCTCTGTTGCAGGTTATAGGGCAAGCAAAGCAGGAAAAAAGGATTGCAGAAACATATAAGTGGTCTTGGGCCTCTGTTCCAGAAAACGGAGACCAAGTACCCTATGAATTGCCGCGTTTGCTCGGCTTTAGCCGCGTTTCCGCGGCAAGGAAGAGTTCACTACTAATTGGTTTTTTTTTGCAGGGCTGCTTGCTTTGCAAAATTCTAGTTTTTTGCAACTTTATTTCTTATATGCCATCACCAAAAGCCTGCTAATAAACCAACAGTAAAATACTTGTTGAAAAAGATAAGAAATTGATTAGACGTTTACATTTTTAGGCACGTGTCTTTTCAATTCCTTATTTTACTGTTGAAGAGTGCTGGAGAAAGGTACGTTCGCTTGCATGTAGAATAGGACTCATCTCTTGGTTGATTTATATCGCTTTGAGTGAATCTTGTTTACAAATCTTGTACACTTGTACAAACTGATCTTAAGGGCACCACCCCATAACAAGATAAGGTAGGGATTTAATCACCCTTCCTTGGCCCAAAAATCAGATTCCAAGCACTCACTAACCCGAGCCTAACTAAAAATGAGTAGACGTTGGCCCTAGGGACATCTCGGACTCAATTAGGAGATTATCCTAAGGGGGAAAGGTGTTGGAATTTGACTTATGCCAAATCAGTGTCTAGGAAGGGGATTAAGGGCCGAAAGCCCGAAGGTTGGTGGTTATTTAATTAAGGAACATCTTTGAAGGAAAACCTCCACCAATTTTGCCCTGTCCTGGCTGATTAGCTTGTGGTCAAAGTCTGCATTAGACCTCCCGTGGACAGTCTAATCAGTTAGGAGTCGTCTAGGTCATAGGTCTACCCTAACTTAGTTTAGAATTTTTTTCTTTTGTTTGCTTATTTGTTTGTTTTTCTTTGTTTGTATTCTATTGTGTGATATGGCTTATAATAACAATTTTTCCAATTTTAATAGTAATCCATATTACACACCGACTTCATTTTCGGATATTACCAACCCGGCATATCATAACTTTAACCAACCTAGTGTGCCGGATTGGTCTTATCCGAATCAATATAATCCATATCCCCAACCTTATAACCATAATTTCCATAATAATTTCAACTCTTCACAGAGTCAGTGGGGATTCACCTCCCCCTAGCCCAATTTTCAACCAACTTGTCCTCCTTCTCCACCTAGTCCACAATATTTTCAAGATTCATACTCAGTTCCACTGGTCCAAAATAGAAAACTATCAATTTTGGAAATTAGTATGCGTGAGTCCAAACACAAATCCCAAAATCTGATGGACTCACAATTTCACCACCAATTCCAAGACAATACTTCATCTTTTCATCAAAACAATGAACCATTCAACTATGAAAAGATGCTTGAAGCCATGACTCAGGCTCAAAACGCTCGTAATCGTGACATAGATATGATGGTCCAATCTCTACGTTCCCACCGTTTGACCAGTTCTGATGTCACTAACCATCCTGTTAGAGCCGATGAGTCAGGTTGTTTTGGAAATCAAGATTCCATTTCAGAACAATCATTTGAACTTGCCCAAACTCCAAATTTGAAAAGAATATTGACAGTTTGGCAAGTTATCCTTTTCCTGAAATCGAACTTGAAAATGAATATGATCATGAATCTCAACTTAGTGATTCAATTTTACTTCCTGATTCAATAATGACTCCAGTGTCTTCACCTGATTTTAATCTTTTTCCTGAGTCAACATTGAATCATGTGCCAATTCATAATAAAATTGAATCACTCATTCTTGATGATCATATTGAACTTGACCAATTTTACACTTTTGAAAATCCTATTGACAAATTGGCAAGTTCTCATTTTTTTGATATTGAACTCAATGAGATATGTGACCTAGATTCTCAAATCTGTGATCCAGTTCAACTTTCTGAATCAATATTGACTCCTGTTTTGATACCAAACTTGAGTAATATTTTAGAGTCAGTTTTGATTCCCCCACCTATCATTCCTGAACTTGAATCACCAATATTAAGTCACATTCCATTGTTAGAAAATAAATGTTGACTTGAGTTTCACTTTCTTGACTTGGACCCACTTCCTGAACCAATCTCGATTCCTGAGCCTTTACTTGACTTAAGTCATCTTCCTGAGTCGGTATTAGTTCCTATACTTCCTGAGTCCAAGTCAATCATTCTATCATTTCATACTCCATTTTGGGACAAGGTGGTTGACAAATTTGACTCCGAAATTAATTATGGAATTTGGAAATTAGATGGGGTCAAATATTTAATAAAAATCCTTCATGGATACATCATTTTAATGGGTTATATTAGAGAAATTTCTGGTGGGTTCCTCCGAACTCCACAAAAAGTTGATTGGGCCGCATTTCGTAGACCAATCAGACCACCACCGGATCCACCACCTTAAGGTAACATTTTCCTTCCTTTCGTCTTTTTCATGCATCTATGCATTAATTCATACATTGAGGACAATGCATGATATAGGTGTGGGGGAGGGTCTAACATAACTTAGGTTTTTTCTTTTTATTTAAAAAAATAACATTTTCTTTACTTTAAAAAACTTTTTGGAAAATAGAAACAATATTTGACATATTTTTGTAAGAAATTAAGTTAATTTAAGGAATAGGAAAATCCAAATTAGGATTTCTTATACTTGGTCAAAATAAGATGATTTGTTTGATTTTTAGGGTTAGGAAGAAAATTTGTCAAAGTAATTTAGTCTTGATCTTTACCTTAATGAAATATGCACACTTCATACACTTACACACTTAGGGTTCAAAAACAAAGATTCTTATGCCTTATATATAAAAAAAAGAAAAAAAATATATCTATGAAAAATGAACAAATCTAATTATTGATTAGCTAGGTGCTTTGGCCTAAGTAAGCCTTGGTATTTATGCGAAAGATGATTAGATAAGTTTGAGAAAAAAATATAAAATCCTCTGATTAAGCTGGGTATTTGTGCCTAATAAAGCATAAGTATTCACGCCTAAAAGGGATCCATATAATAAAATCCTTAGTTTTGTGGCCTTATTTGCTCGAGTCCTTAAGTCCTTGGGGTGTTTTCTCACCCGGCCCTAAGACGTTTGGTTTGGGAGTCATCGATTAAAGGCTCGTTACATGGGCAGATTAGAAAGCCTAATAGAACTAAGGAATAATACCACAATATATATATATATATATAATATATATATATATATATATATATATATATAATATATATATATATATATATATATATATATATATATATATATATATATATATAAGGCATAAGAGTTAGAGTTAATGAACCCTTAGTCAAAATTTTCACGGTCACAAGGTGCATAAGACTCAGGGTAAAGTAATAGACTAGATGAGAAGTATAATTTGACTCCTTACTTGATTGATAACAAATTTTTGAATAGAGACTAAGTTTAGGAATGAAAAATTCAGTTTTCCTATAACTTATAGATTGCTTAAATCTTACAATTATATTTCAAATATTCTTCTCTTTCAAAATGCTTTTCGAAAATACTAACTCTTTGTTTCTCTTTCTTTATGGATTTTGTGGGTGCAATCCGCTGAAAACCCTCACGAGACAAAACTCGTCCTCTAGGGGAAACCTAGAGGTTAACGGCTTGTTGCACATGCTCAGTGCAATCGCGTGACCTGCGAAAGTGGTCTAATAATCCTTAGTATAGTTTAGTTGTTTGCTCGAGGACGAGCAAAAGATAGGTATGGTGGTGTGATTGGTCGCTAATGTTGCATATTTAGTATCATATTTCCATACTTATTATAGAATAAAATCTGCATTGTCCTAATTAAATGTTTAATTTATTTGCAGGCCCATTCCTTAAGGAGATGAAGAGAAATGAGCCCAAAAGCGCACCAAAATTCTGAATTAAATCAGAATTAATTCACAC
The DNA here is from genome assembly GCA_038442645.1 of Agave tequilana. Classification (NCBI taxonomy): domain Eukaryota; kingdom Viridiplantae; phylum Streptophyta; class Magnoliopsida; order Asparagales; family Asparagaceae; genus Agave; species Agave tequilana. Next base: position 201,045 of record JAVJIF010005708.1, on the reverse strand, counting down.
ACAGTAAATCAGAGCAAAATCAAGAGGTTAAAAACTGGTTGAGAAGAATCCTCTCAGAATCGATTGGTTGAAGCAAAGATCAAAGGCCATTTCGTCACAATCTTGAACTCAAACGAGAAAACCAACTGAAGATAAAAGCAGAACGTGAAACCGGGGAGACCCACCAACAGGGTGTGGCCACCTGGCCACACCCTGGCCGCGGAAACACGGCCAAAGCCGCGTTTCCGCGGCTGGTTGTGGAGTTAGGGGGAGCGTTTGCTCCCCCGATCTCCCCGGGATCCTGTAGGTTGGGTTTTTACCTATAAAAAGCCAGTATTGTACTGAAAATGGGACGACCATGCAGAGATAGGATTTAGACTAGTTTTCCATTTTTTAATGTAGGTTTTATTTTTCTTTTTCATGTAATTTTTCATTTTAACTTATGTAATTCAGAAGAGATCAGACTTTCATCGAAGAACAAGAATGAAGCTTAAGCTGAGAGTGACACTGGTGTAAGGTTTCTTTCTTTTCTTTGATCATTATGAAATCGAATCTATGTTCTTTCTTTATATGTACTTCTTTTTAGTTTTCTTCTTTTTCTTCTTTTCTTTTTGGTACAATTGTCTTCCAAGTGAGTCTAAAAGTATCGAAAGAGCCTTGCCTTTGCGAGTGCCACCAATAGCTCATGACGATGGAATTGAGTCTCTCTCTGTATCATTTCATGCTTGAGTTGTCTTGATGATGTAATGTGGAAGAGACCAATAATCAACTCATATGGGCTATGCGCTGATTGCCTCCAATTCAAGGTAACATCGTAGCTGAAGATTCAAGGTAAGCTTTGGTGAAAAGAAGGTAAGTAATTGTTTATTTCTTTTCTTTTATTTCTGTAAATTAAATCACTAACATTACCTCTTCCAAATCATTCTTTTTCAACTCATTTGTACATAGTCGCTTTCTGATTCTCTCCACTTTCTCATTCTACCGTTTTCTTTCTAACTTTAACATAACTCGTTTTTCATTTTTATTTCTTTAAAACAAAGAAGAACTTTCGTTTTGTCTTCATAAAGATTTCAATAAAGAACCGTGAATGCTTCTATCGCAAACCCTCCTTGTGGATCACGACCCGCATAGCCACTTGCTATAGCGGTAAGAATTGAGCACTTGCACATCTTCATTCTAAATCTAAAATTCTTTATTTTATGTGCAGGTTTTACCTCAATCAACAAGCATATAAATAATATGGCAATATGAAAGATGCACTATACAAATAAAGAGAGAGAGAGAGAGTTAAGAGTCAATGGATCAAATGCAAACAACAAGATGTGTTTCGAGGTTCGAGCACTGAGCTCTACGTCCCCGCCTTCACCGAGAAGGATTTCCAATCCACTAGGAGTACTGAACTCCTTTCTCAACCAATACAACCTCCACCGAGGCAATACAAATGGTCTACCGAAAACCGGAGTACCGAAACTCCACAAACCAACCAATACAACCTCCACCGAGGCCACAAACACCACAATCCACCTCTACCGAAGAGGCATACAAATCCACCACCAACTCCACCTCACCAAGAGGGAGTAAACAACAACCTCAACCTCTACCAAAGAGGGAGCAACCAACAACCCAAATCCACCTCTACCAAAGAGGGATACAACAAATAGAAGGGTTTACAGCTTGGTGGTATGTCTCAACCACAAACACTCTTTTTCCACAAAACAAGTGATCCTATAGAGAGGATAGAATGAAAGCTCAAGTGTGGAAATCAAGGTGTTTTGGAAATCAAATATCAAAGAAAAAACTACTTGGGAAACCACTTTAAAATGATAGAAATGAAGATCTAAAACAATATCCCAAAATCCTATGTTCTATGATTTTTCCAAAAACCCTTGAAAACTGATTAGACGGGAAAGGTGTCGTATTATGGAGTATAATTTGCACACAAAATATATTCAATGAAAAGAGATAAGGTTTAGAAACAACCTCAAGTGCTTAGATCACTCCACAAATGTATGAAAGATGATTAATATACCCTTTCCAATCTCCGTTATAGCATAGGGCTATACCGGGTCGAATCCTCAGGGAGAGCTCGCGATGGAAGCTTTACGATAGGTAGTGAAGATGTAAAACGAGAATTCTTCTATGCTAAAAAAAATAAAGAATAAAACAATGAAGAAGAAATGAAAGAATGGATGGATATGTTCATGATGGAAAATGTAAAGAAATCAAAATCAAGATTGGATTTGGACTAACAACTAAAAAGAAAAGAAAACTTTAGAAAACTTGAATGGAAGAAAACCATGACTAGCTAACCTTACTACCTTGCTAAAACTTACTAAACTCCGTGATAGTGAATGCGTGCCTCATGTTGATTCATCGGCATGGATTTGTCATGTGTGTTGGTCTAATTACTTTCCCACTTGTATGACGGGGGGTTTAACCTATCGGAGAAGAGAAGACCATCCAACTTGCAAGATTAAAGATAACAATCACCCATGAGTTAGTAGTTAGCAAGGTTAGTGGTTAGCTAGTACATGTAGAAAAGTTAGCTACAAGCCATTACAAAATAAAAGCAAAGCATGAATTAAATTGCAAGAAAGTAAAGTAAGAAATAAAGAAAGCAAGTAAACTAGAAAATGCAAGAGTAGAGAGAAGAGAATGGATGAATCCTTGCTTCACAAGTTGTCACTCCTTGATGTACACAAGCTTTCTCTCTCTTACAAACTTTCTCTTTACAAAATTTCTAGGGAAGAAGAAGAGGGTCTAAAGAACTAAAACCTAGAGAAAAACCTACAAAAATTACAAGCATCTACTAATTTCTCCTCTCTTCTCCATTCAGTCTTTGATCGCAGGTCCAGGTGCAGTATTTATAGGGCTCAGAGAGAAGCTTCGAGATCCAGGTTGTTGGCGCAAAATCCGGGATCCAACAACCTTATCTTTGCCGCAATTTGGCGGGAAATCCATGGATTTGGCGGTAAAATCTGGGCCGTTGAGCCCAGATTTTCTGGTACAGGTTTGTTGCGAGGTTGTTATCCACGTGGTCTTCTAGAATCTTGAGTTGTTACGTAGAATTCTCTGGATCCTGGATTCAACTTTGGGCTCTTTTGGGCTTTTTGAATTAATCTCTTTAATTATTGCTAATTAAAGAGATTTTGGGCTTTTTCTCTTTTTAGTTGTGGACCTGTAAAAATATAGAGAAGATGAGTAAAAATCATATATTTATTTGCAATATGCATGGGGATAATGTGGTAAAATATGCAAAATTAGATCACAATCACACCCCCACACTTATTCTTTTGCTCGTCCGAGCAAAACAAAGAAAAGAAAAACTATACTACCAATTTATTACACCACTTTCGCAGGTGACGCGATTGCACTGAGCGTGTGCAACAAGCCGTTAAACCTCTAGGTTACCCTAGAGGAGGAGTGTTGTCTTCTGATGGTTTTCAGCGGATTACACCCACAAAATCCATAAAGAAAGAAGACAAATGTTAGTGTTTTGAAAAAGCATTTTGAAAGAGAGACATGTTTTCGAACTATTTTTGCAAAAATATAAGTGATCTTAGGTCATATGTCCACCTATAATCATTCTTTCTTAAACTTAGTCTCTATGCAAGATCTTGTCTTCAATTAAGGTAAGAATTCAAAATTGGATTGAATACTTTATCTTTCTTAAAACCTAGATAGTATGCACACCGTGCTTAGTGAAAATTTCTGGGATTTCAACTCCAACAATCAAGCCATTTATTTATATATATTTATTTTTTTATTATTATTTTTTTTCTTATTCTCCCTTAGTTTAGGCTTTCTAGTTCACCCTTGTAACGAGCCTATAACCGATGACTCCCAAACCAGTCGGTCTTAGGGCACCAGATGAGAAAACATCCCTGGGTTTAAGGTCTCGAGTAAAAAAGGCCACGAAACTAAAGGGATTATTTATTTCCTTTACCACCGTTAGGCGTGAATAATCATGCTTCTTGAGGCACATTTATCCAGCTTAATAGGTGATGTTTATTTATATGTATACATTTTTTTCTTTTTATTTATATTTTTTATATATGGCATTTTAGGTCTTTGTTTCCATCCCAAGAAATGTGTAAGTGTAAAGTGCATACTATCTAAGGCAAAAAATTCAAGATAAAATATCTCACCAATTTTACTTACTTAGCCTATAATTTCAAACAAGATCTATTATTTCAACTAGGTTTAAGATGTCATAATTAAGGCTTTCTTAATTTCTAAGATACATCTTAATTTTCTTAAAAATAGATCAAAACTTTGTCTCTTATTTCAAAAAGTTTTATTTTTATATATTTTTTTATTATTATTATTTTTTTATTTTCTAAAAGAAGTGTAAAAAGAAAGAAGATCTAAAAACTCTATGTTAGTAAACCCTCCCCACACTTATTTCATGCATTGTCCTCAATGCAACGTGATATATGTATGCATGAAACAAAAATGAAGAGGGAAGGAAAAAATTACCTTAAGGTGGTGGTTCCGGTGGTGGTCTGATTGGTCCACGAAACATGGCCCAATCAACTTTGCTTTGGGTTTTGAGGAACCCACCAGAAATATCATGAATATGACCCACAAGAATGATGTATGCATGTATGATTTTTATTAGGAATTTGACCCCATCCAATTTTCAAATTTTCAAAATAATTTCAGAGTCAAGTTTATCAAGATCCTTGTCCCAGAATGGAGTATGAAATGATAGAACAGTTGACTTGGACTCAGGAAGGAATACTGACTCAGGATTGTGACTTAAGTCAAGTGATGGTTCAGGAGTCGGAATGAGTTCAGGAATTTGGTCCAAGTCAAGAAAATGAAGCTCAAGTCCACAATCATTGTCCAACAATGGAATGTGACCTAATATGGGTAATATCTCTTTACTTCCAATATTAAGGAATTCTAGCTCATCTCCATACAATTCTTCAAAACTAAGGTCAACTTCGTCCGTCAGAATTGTATAATCAGTTTCAGAAGTAAAGAGACTGAGAAAATCAAGGTCACATTTCTCATTGAGTTCAATAAAAAATGGAGAACTTGCCAATTTATCAATGGTATCTTCAGAAGTGTATAATTGGTCAAGTTTAATATGATCCTCAAAGATGGGTGATTCAACTTCATTATGAATTGGGACAGGATCCAATGTCGACTCCGGGAAAAGATTGAAGTCAGGTAAAGTTACCGGAGTCATTATTGAATCAGGAAAAAGGATTGAATCACGAAGCTGGGGTTCAAAATCACATTCCTCATGTAGTTCAATTCCACAAAAATGTGAACTTGCCAATTTATCAATGGGACTTTCAAAAGTATGGAATTGGTCAAGTTCAATATGATCATCATAAATGATTGGTAATTCAATTTCACAATGGACAGGCACTGGATCCAATACTGACTCGGGAAATGAAGTGAAATCATGTGAAGACACTGGAGTCATAATTGAATCAGGAAGTAGAATTGAATCATCAAGTGGAAGTTTAGGATCATATTCATGTTCAAGTTCAATTTCAGGAAAAGGAAAACTTGCCAAAATGTCAAGGGGTTTTGAAGTTTGGACAAGTTCAGGTGATTGTGCTGAAATAGAATCTGGATTTCCAAAATTACATGACTCATCTTCTTTAACAGAGTGGCTAGTAACACTAAATCTGGCCAAACGGTGAGAACGTAAAGATTCGACCATCATATCTATGTCACGATTTCTAGTATTTTGAGCATGAGTCATGTCTTCAAGCATCTTTCCATAATTGATGAATTCATTGTTTTGATGAAAAGATGAAGTGTTGTCTTGGAAGTGATAGTGAAATTGTGAGTCCATCAGATTTTGGGATTTGTGTTTGGACTCACGTATACTCATTTCCAAAATGATGGTGTTTCATTCTGGACTGGTGGAACTGAGTATGTATCTTGAAAATGTTGTGGACTGGGTGGATATGGTGGACAAGGAATTGAAAATTTGACTCGGGGTACGTGAATCCCCAATGACTCGGTGAAGAGTTGAAATCATTATAGAAATTATAGTTATTAGATGGGGGGTATGGGTCATATTGATTCGGATAAGGCCAACCCGGCGTATGTGGTTGGTGCATATTGTAAAACACCGGGTTGGAATTATCCGAATATGAAGTCGGTGTGAAATATGGATTATTATTAGGATAGAAAGAATTGTGATTGTAAGCCATATCACACAATACAAACAAAAAGAAACAAACAAATAAACAATCAAGAAAGAAAAATTCTAACCTAAGCTAGGGTAGACCTATGACCTAGACGACTCCTAACTGATTAGACTGTCCACGGGAGGTTTAGTGTAGACGTTGACCACAAGTTAATCAGCCAGGAAAGGTCAAGGTTGTTGGGAGGTTTTCCGTCAGAGACGTCCTTAATTAAGTAACCAGCAACCTTCGGGCTTTCGGCCCTCAATCCCTTTCCTAGAAACTGATTTTGCAAGAGTCAATTTCCAACACTTTTCCCCCTTAGGATAATCTCCTAAATGAGTCCGAGATGTCCCTAGGGCCAACGTCTACTTTTTTATTAAATTAGGCTTGGGTTAGTGAGTGCTTGGGAAAATGATTTGCGGGCTAAGGAAAGGGTGATAAAATCCCCACCTTATCTATTTACGGGTATGCCCTTAAAATTGAATTGTGCAAGTGTACAAGAAATATAACTAGGATACACTCAAAGCATGAAAATCAAGCAAGAGATGATTCCTAGTCTACATGCAATGCTTACGTACCTTGCATCCAGCACTCTTCAACAGTAAAAGTAAATGAATTGAAAAGACACGTGCCTAGAAATGCAAATGTCTAATCAACTTTTAACGATTACAACCAATTTTTTACTGTTGACTTTATTAAGCAGGTATAGGGTGAATAATACAGGAAATTAAGTAATGCAGCAGAAGTATTTTGCAGAATCAGAGACCCTGCTGAAAAATGATCAGTAGTGCACTCCTTATTGCCGCAAATTTGCGGCAAAAGCAAGGATTTTGCGACAATTTGGAGGATCCTGGTCTCTGCTTTTGAGAGCAGAGGCCCAGGTCCACTTATATGTCACTGCAATGCAAAGTTCCTGTTTTCTTCAACCTGTAACCTGTAACAGAGAAGAAGATTCGTTTAGTTCTTCACTTTAAACCTAAAACGTTGCTCTCCCCGGCAACGGCGCCATTTTTGATTAGACGGGAAAGGTGTCGTATTATGGAGTATAATTTGCACACAAAATATATTCAATGAAAAGAGATAAGTTTAGAAACAACCTCAAGTGCTTAGATCACTCCACAAATGTATGAAAGATGATTAATATACCCTTTCCAATCTCCGTTATAGCATAGGGCTATACCGGGTCGAATCCTCAGGGAGAGCTCGCGATGGAAGCTTTACGATAGGTAGTGAAGATGTAAAACGAGAATTCTTCTATGCTTAAAAAAAATAAAGAATAAAACAATGAAGAAGAAATGAAAGAATGGATGGATATGTTCATGATGGAAAATGTAAAAGAAATCAAAATCAAGATTGGATTTGGACTAACAACTAAAAGAAAAGAAAACTTTAGAAAACTTGAATGGAAGAAAACCATGACTAGCTAACCTTACTACCTTGCTAAAACTTACTAAACTCCGTGATAGTGAATGCGTGCCTCATGTTGATTCATTGGCATGGATTGTCATGCGTGTTAGTCTAATTACTTTCCCACTTGGATGACGGGGGGTTTTACCCATCGGAGAAGGGAAGACCATCCAACTTGCAAGATTAAAGATAACAATCACCCATGAGTTAATAGTTAGCAAGGTTAGTGGTTAGCTAGTACATGTAGAAAAGTTAGCTACAAGCCATTACAAAAAAAAAGCAAAGCATGAATTAAATTGCAAGAAAGTAAAGCAAGAAATAAAGAAAGCAAGTAAACTAGAAAATGCAAGAGTAGAGAGAAGAGAATGGATAAATCCTTACTTCACAAGTTGTCACTCCTTGATGTACACAAGCTTTCTCTCTCTTACAAACTCTCTCTTTACAAAATTTCTAGGGAAGAAGAAGAGGGTCTAAAGAACTAAAACCTAGAAAAAACCTACAAAAATTACAAGCATCTACTAATTTCTCCTCTCTTCTCCATTCAGTCTTTGCTCGCAGGTCCAGGTGCAGTATTTATAGGGCTCAGAGAGAAGCTTCGAGATCCAGGTTGTTGGCGCAAAATCCGGATCCAACAACCTTATCTTTGCCGCAATTTGGCGGGAAATCCTTGGATTTAGCGGCAAAATCTGGGCCGTTGAGCCCAGATTTTCTGGTACAGGTTTGTTGCGAGGTTGTTATCCACGTGGTCTTCTAGAATCTTGAGTTGTTACGTAGAATTCTCTGGATCCTGGATTCAACTTTGGGCTCTTTTGGGCTTTTTAAATTAATCTCTTTAATTATTGCTAATTAAAGAGATTTTGGGCTTTTTCTCTTTTTAGTTGTGGACCTGTAAAAATATAGAGAAGATGAGTAAAAATCATATATTTATTTGCAATATGCATGGGATAATGTGGTAAAATATGCAAAATTGGATCACAATCAAAAACAAAAACAAAGATGAAATCTTTAAGCTTTAAAACACTTTTGAATGCTTTTAAAAACACTGGAGAGATCTGGAATTTTTGGCTCAAAAATCTTAACCAAAAACTCAAAACAATGGGGTATAAATAGCCCCCAATCTAAAACTAGCCGTTGGCTGAATTTTCAGCCTTTGGCGGCTGGCGGTCGACCACCACGGTCAAAAATATGACCATTGGAAGCCAGCGGTCGACCGGCCGGTCGACCGTAAAAATCCAGAGAGCAAAGCTCTCTGGCCGGTCGACCGCACGGTCGACCGCCCAGGTGCCTGGCCAAACGTTCACAGGCTTGTGCACGTCGGTCGACCGTCCCGGTCGACCGACTCTGGGTCCGGTCGACCGGCCCGGTCGACCGCCAGAGCCTGACAGGCTGGGATCTAGATCAGAAAACTGAGTTAAAAATTATTCTAAAAATTTCCATAAATCTTCTAAAAATCCACAAAAATAATTTCTAACTTTCTATATGATATATAAATATGTGATAAAAATTTCAACACAAATATCAGACATATTGAACTATTTTTGTGTTATGGAAAAAATTACCGAAAACCAAAACCCGTATGTTTCAATCTTGGATTTTTCAAATAAACTTTGTCCAAAACATATCCAAATACAAAAACATGATACTTAATCATTTTAAAACATGTTGCATATGGGCATAGGTCCAATATACATGAAACATATACATATCATTGTTTTTGTCTTTTATTTCCAAAAATATGTTTTGTTAAAATACAAAACCTAAACCACATGAATAGGAAAGTCAAAATAAGTTTGTCTAGGAAGTTAAGCATGCATGTACATAAAACATATCTAATATACATTTAAACAATGTAAACTTGTTTTGAATCTATCTATTCATGAAAACCAATATCGGTTAAACCAAAAACCGAAAAACGAATCCAAAACATGAAACATGTGTGTATTGTGAACTTGAGCATATCACACTATCTAATCTTTACACATGGATCTAAAGCACAAACTAAACTAGGATACCTAAATCTTCTTGACGATCTCCATCTTCAGGTCGACTCGATCCAAAACTCCGTGATCCACCGAGCTAGACTCCAACGAGTGCTACGTATGATCTTGTTGCTCGGGCTCTGGAATCACCATGTGAAAGGCTTCAAAACTCCTTGTTGAAGCAATCACCAACTAATATCTTGATTAAATGATTTGAAACTAAACATCACAAGATAATTAGTAAACATAACTATATGAGTTAATCATCATCAAAACTAGAGTGGAAGGCCACTGGGCCAACAGAGGCAAGGCACAACAACAATCACCTCTACACTTAGAGGGATGGGCACTTAGCCAAACAACAATCACCTCTCACTAGAGAGATAGGCACAAAGCCAACACTCCAACAATCACCTCTTCACTAAGAGGGATACCAACCAAACTAAATACAACCTCCGCAATCACCTCTACACAAGAGGGATAACAACAAACGCAATTAAAAGAAGGTTTACAACTCTTGGTGATCTCAAAGACCACAAACTAATTTTCTCACCAAAACAAGATCCTAATAGATAGGATAGATATGATAGCTCAAGTGTGAGAATACAAGGTGTTTGAAAATCAAAACACAAAGAAAAATTCTTGAGAAAACAACTACAATAAGATAGTAATGAAGATCAAAACCAATATCCCAAATACTCTGTTTTTCTTTAAATTTTTCAACCCTTGAAAACAAATAAAGATAAAATCTTTTAGCCCAAAAACTCTTTTAAAAACTTACAGTTAAACACTTAGAAAGATAGGAAATTTTTGCTCTCAAAAACCATAAAGAAACCAGCTCAAGAGATGGGCATTTATACCCTCTCAAAATTCTGCCCATTGGCAGCCAGGAAAGGGCAGAAATGCCCTTCCGGTCGACCGCCTGGTCGACCGACCAATGGTCATTTTTATGACCTTGAGCCACCGGTCGACCGCCCGGTCGACCGGCCCCCACCCAATAGTGGGGTGCTTTCAGTCGGTCGACCGTGCGGTCGACCGGCCGAGATGGCTGGCCATGTGCACGTCCTCGTGCACATCGGTCGACCGTGCCGGTCGACCGACCACTGGTCCGACTGGTCCAGTCGACCGCCAGTATGTTTGGCTGGGTTTTTATAGGGATTAAAAACTTATCTTTTTATCTTCAATTAAATCCCATAAAATCACATAAATTCCACAAAAATAAGTTCTTATAAGATCTTTGAAATACAAATATGTGTGACTAAAATTTAACACATATTATAAACAATTTGAACTATTTTTGTGATACGGAAATTAGGCTTAATACAAAAATCGGTATTTTCCAAAACTTCAATTTGAAATGGAATACCGTTTTCTCCAAAACTCATGTAAATACAAAAACATGCTATTGAAACAACTTTGAAGCATATTGTATATGGATAGAATTCAATATACATACATATATATATATGTGTGTGTGTGTGTGTGTGTGTGAAAGTACACCTAGAGGGGGGGTGAATAGGTGTACCGCTAATCTAATGAACTAAATGTGAAAATTAAAACTAATTTGCAACAACACTTAGTGCAACCAACGAGTGTAGCCGAATTCCCCTTGAAGGGCTCTGGACTAACTCCTCTTGATTCCTCTAAATAAGAGTTGAGGCGCTATATGAAGCTCTCGTGGTTAAGCACAAGTGAGGCACACAAACACACAAGCATGTATATGATATGGCAAAGTAAAGCAATGCACAAATAAAGAGAGATAGAGTTTAGAGACAATGGATCAAACGCAAACAACAAGATGTGTTTCGAGGTTCGAGCACCGACCTCTACGTCCCCGCCTTCACCGAGAAGGATTTCCAATTCACTAGGAGTACCGAGCTCCTCTCTCAACCAATATAATCTGCACTGAGGCAATACAAAGGGTCTACCGAAGATCGGAGTACCGAACTCCACCAATCCAACCAATACAACCTCCACCGAGGCAACACAAACACCACCTCACACAAGAGGGGTAGTCCTTAGCCAAACAACCACAACCTCAACGTCTACCAAAGAGGGAGCTAACCACAACCCAAATCAATCTCTACCAAAGAGGGATACAACAAGTAAAAGGTTTACAACTTGGTGGTTTCTCAACCACAAACAATTTCCCACAAATAAATGATCCTATAGAATAGGATAGGAGATATAGCTCAAGTGTGGAAAACCAAGAGTTTGGAAACAAAAATACAAAGAAAAGTACTTGGGAAAACAACTTGTATTTGATAGAAATGAAGAACTAAGCAAATATCCTAAATCCAAATTTTCTTTGATTTTTCCAAACCCTAAAAACAAAACAAAGATAGATCTTTTGAAGCTCTAAAACACTTTTGAAATCTTGTATAAACACTTAATAAAGTAGGAAATTTTCTCTTTCAAAAACCTTAGCCAAAACCCTAAACAAACGGGGTTTAAATAGGCCTCCAAAGAAACTAGCCGTTGGGCTGATCTGTCAGCCTTGGCGGCTAGCGGTCGACCGCCCGGTCGACCGCTAACGGTCAAATTTTTGACTGTTGGAGGCTAGCGGTCGACCACCCGGTCGACCGTCCCAATCCAGAGAGCAAATGCTCTCTGGTCGGTCGACTGCTCGGTCGACGGCTTACGCCTTACGGTCGACCGGTCGGTCGACCGCCCCCACCCGAGAGTGGGGTACTTGCAGTCGGTCGACCGCTCGGTCGACCGACCCAAGTGGCATGCCAAGCGTGCACGTTTTGGTCGACCGACTCTGGATCCGGTCGACCGGCCCGGTCGACCGCCAGAGCCTGGCAGGCTGCATTCTGGGACAAAAAAACTAGGTTTGAAATATTCTAAAAAATTCCATAAATCTTCTAAAATTCCCAAAAATAGTTTTATCATAATACATTGAAATATAAACTTGTGTGAAAAATTCCAACACAAATTTCAAACTTTTTAAAACATTTTTGTGTCTTATAAATTTTGCCGAAAATCAAAACCTGTAGTTTCCAAAACTTTTGTTTTTCAAATGGAAATCCGATTTTTCCAAAACTCATCTAAATACAAAAAACATGATATTTAAACACTTTTAGGTATGTTGCATATTGACATAAGTCCAATATACATGAACTAGATATATATATCCATGTTTTTTACTTTAATTCCAAAAATATGTTTTGTTAAAATTACCAAAACACCAAAACTCATGAATAGGCATATCAAAATAAGTTTGTCTAAGATATGAAGCATGCATGTATATAAAACATATCTAATATACATTAAACCATGTAAACTTGTATTGATATCTATCTATTCATGGAAATCAATATCGGTTAAACCAAAAAACCGAAACCAATATCCAAAACATAAAACGTGTATGTGTTGTGAACTTGAGCATATCACACTATTCTAATCTTTACAAATGGATCTAAAACATAATCTAAACTAGGTACCGATGTCTACTTGATGAACTCCGTCTTCAAGCCGACTCGATCCAACCCGTGATCCACCGAGCTTGACTCCAACGAGTGCTATATATGATCTTGATGCTCGGGCACTGGAATCACCAAGTGAAAGGCTTCAAAACTCCTTTGTTGAAGCTAATCACTAACTAATATCTTGATTAAAGATCTGAAACTAAACATCAAAAGATTATTAGTAAACATAACTACATGAGTTAATCATCATTAAAACTAGAGTGGAAGGCCTCTGGGCCAACAATCTCCCCTTTTTATGATGACAAAACTCATGGAGTTATATTTGCATGGATTAAAGTTAAGTTTCAAAGAAGCTCCCCCTTAACTCATGCTAGCCATAAACAATAAATATACAATGAATATTAAACATGATAATGCATAGACATGCATAAAACAAGCTTTTGAAACCAAATATAAAAACATGGTCTTGATACCAAACATGAAATGCATCAACATGCATAAATAAAACAAGCTCTTGATACCAATTAAAAAATAAAACAAGCTCTTGATACCAATTAAAACAAGCTCTTGATACCAATAAAAAATCAAACTAACCAAACTATGTTCTTAAAACAAATACTCTTGATACCAATACTTGATACTAATATAAAAACATGCATAATCATAGAAACATGCATATAAACTCAAATTCTTCTCCCCCTTTTTGTCAATCATCAACAAAGGGGTTAAAGTAAAAACAAAATGTTCTCCCCCTTTTGTCAAAAGTAAAAATCAACAAAGGGGTGACATAAAACAAATCAATAAAGGATATATGCGATATACATTCATGGAGAGGAAGACGCTAAGTTAACTTCCCTACATATATGCATTACATGGAGGGATGACAAGCCCTAATTCATATAACGCATAATATGCAATGCATAAGAGGAGATGTGAAGCACCCCCTACACACGTGTATCACATAAATAAGTGTTGTCAAGCTCCTCAATATAAGATACACTCGACATGAATCTATATGTAGAAGAGATGTTAAGCTCCCCTTGCATATAGGCAATACAAATCAAAACATTTTATGATACCAATTGAAAGAAAAAAAAAATATATCTTTCATTACATGATACCAAATGAAAGTAAACAAATAAACATCTTGATACCAATTGTAAGGTATTTTTTTATAAGTATATGATACCAAATTAAAATAAATATTAATTTTTCAATCATTTTTCATCATAAAGTATGGGAGTGGAATTCAAAACCAATGGTAAATAAAATACCAATTGAAAGATGAAATACGAGTTTTCTCCCCCTTTATGAAATACCAAATAAAACGATGCATAAGCTTGTATTAGTATACCAATTGAAAACTAATCAATTGAAACATGATAGTCATTAAAAATCAAGCTTATCATAATCAAAATTTGTGCTTAAATAAAACAAGCACAAATAAAACATATATATGTATGAAAAATTAGATACCAATCGAAATTGATACTATTTGAAGTCTAAGCATACATACATAAAAAAAATATATGAGTATACAAAGAAAATGTCAATATTGATACCAATTGAAAAGATCCAATGATACCAATTGAAACAACAATAATATCAAGTGTATAACTCATAATCCTTTCCACCCATTTCATGCTCATGTTTAAAAAATTTTCAATATTAACATACAAGGCATGGTCGCCCAACAAACCTCTCGTAGAAGGTAGGGGTTTTCAAAAATAGATTTGAAAAATATAGTTTGTTTGAAAACTCTACTATAACGAAGAATATCGCAACTAGTTATATGGAAAAACTTGTAAACTAGTACGAAATCCTTTAAGCAAGGAATATAACAAAATTATATTTCATGAAAAACATGTAGATCACATGATCATCAAACACTCAAAATTTATATAGCCCATATGATACTCATGAAAATAAAATCATGAGAAAATAATAAGTGAGGTGAGTGTACAAGATATATGTGAAACACATTATCATGAAAATATGCAATTAAGCAAATTGAAATTCCTTTAAACATGAAAACATGAAAATCATCAAAACTAAATTTTCAATAAAACAATTTATACTTCAAGGCATATGTATGTTTTGTACAAAACAAGAAGTATACATACATATCCCTAAACACAATTGAGTCCATGATGAAGATTTGCATGAAAAGCAAATGAGTCAAGGGGTATACATGTATATCTTAAGGTTTGGCCAAATAGATATATACATGAAGTGAAAAACACATGATCATAAAACATGTCCAAAATGGGAAATACAAGTTTAAAATGCATGAATCATCAAAACTAGACTATACTAGAACATCTAATCGGTACAAATAAGCATTCAAGCACAAACATATAAAATTATTTGTGGCCCATTATATGTACAAGTATATATCCTAGTTTAATGAAAACTAACACTTAAACAAGTAATCAAAACATGAAGCATAAAAACAAAAATCATAAATATCCACATGATCATTATTTATATGCATATGCATTAGATCTAGGACATACATATCAGTTTAAAACAAAGTGAAAACACAAAGATATAAGTCCGTATTAAACATGGGTGTCTCAAATAACTAACATGCATATCACTAATCTAACTAACATGGCATAATCATAATAATCAATAAACCAAGACAGGCTATAAATCGATGAACATGAAAATCATGCAAACATAAATAAGGAGTAAGAGATCGTTACCAAAACCTAGAAGGCAACTCTCCAAGTCTCGAAAACACGGTGGTTTCCCACCAAACTCCCCTTGAAAGTGATGCATCCAAATTGTCCTCATGAAGCTCGGAACGCATCCACCTCAAGGTACCGTCACTCTCACGTCATGCGAGAGCCCACACCTACATCAAATACAATAGGGGTGGTCTTTGGTACCCATACTCTTTTCGGTCCATGGGGGTTAGTTCCTTTCCTAACCCAAACAAATTTATTTGCTAAATTTACATCATGAATACGATCATAGCAAAACTTAGCAAGGTGGCCCTTACGTTCACAATGTGTACAAGTGTACATGAGCATACAACGTGTTATGGATGTGACTGTGAGGAGCATGTGTATGCCGTCGATGGTGTGCATGCAAAGATGAAATTTGTTTCTTGCGAAACATGGATTCCAAACGTGTATGACTCAAAACACAATAGCTCAAAGTGGAGCCCAAACAATCCATATTCTTCTTTAAAGCATTTATATCATTTTTAATAAAGAAGAAGTGTGGCATGCAATAGGTGAGCTAGGTGAACCTACACTAGCATGGCAAACAAGTATATCTATATCATTTTTCAAAACAGTATTCTTCTTTAAACTAACTTCCAAGTCCTTTGAAATAGAATCAAATTTTATTTTCAAGGATTCATTTTCTTTTACAACAAAATCAAGTTTTGAAGTTAAAACTTTATTTTTCTTCAAAACATCATTACAACCATTTCTATTTTTCAAAATCTCATTTTCCTTTAGGGCAAGGTCTAGTTGAGATTTAAGTGAGTCACGTTCACTTGATATCTCTTCCTTCTTTTACAAAATCAAATCTGTTGGAACTTATTTCGATGAAGACGTTTGTGAAGATCAAATTCATTTGGAGCTCTAAACAAATGAAGAATCAAGAGTCCTACATGATCAAGATATGCCAAGGAGAGTTGATTAAGTGTGGTTTGTAAAGATGAAATAGCATGTAAAAGCCTTAACACAAACACACACTTCATTGGTCCATTAGTCGACTTGATGTCTATTATAAGTCAACTAATCCTTGATGTAGTCGACTAATCCAGAACCCAAGTCGACTAATCCTGTGTCCTGAATCTGACCCAACTCTCTGTTTGATTATTAGTCGACCGACAGTCAATATAGTCGACTAATAGACTTTTCTAGTCGACTAATCCAAGTCCCCTAGTCGACTAATCCCTGGTCAAGTCGACTAGTTGGTAGTTGCAGTCGACTTGAAGTAGTTATTCTGAAACTGTTCTTCCAACGGTCACTGACCTAGTCGACTTATAGTCAAACCTAGTCGACTAATAGAAGGAATTTTGCCTAGGTTAGTCGACTAACTCAAAAAGCAAGTCGACTAATAGGCAGTTCTGACTGTTGGACAGTTTCTGACTGTTGGTCTTTTGTGCAACGAATTCAAGCGTCCCTATCATTTGAATTGCTCCTATAACTCCCTAACTAACCCTAGTCTTCAGCTATAAATAGGGAAGTTATACCAAAGGCCAATTACTAAGAGATTTTATCAGTTTTCCAAAGCCAAAAATCTGCAAACCTGAAAACTGTTTTTCCCACTTCAGTTCTTCACCAAAAGACATTTCCATTGTGAAGATTCTCTGAAGTTCTTGTTTCCTATACTGAACCTTGTCCACATACACATTCAGTACCAAGGCTATAGGAAAAGTATTATAATTCTCAAAGCAAATCATTGTACACAGGAGGCTTCTTGGTTGTAGAGGCAGTTGTACAAGGTGAAAAGTATTCTCTTGGTGGAAGAGAAGGTGTTCTCTTGGTGGAAGAGAAGGTGTATACATTTGACGAAGGGGATTTGTCAAGTGGTGTACATGGTGTATTGATTTTGGGTTGCAAAGTCAAGTTAAAGGAAAATCTCAAGCGGGTGGCTTGGGGACTGAATGTAGGTCACAAGGACCGAACCAGGATAAATCTCTTTGTTTGCGTTTGTCAACTTTTCTGAGATTTGATTTCCTTTATTGCAAGTTATTTATTTACTTAACGATTAATCCTTCTTGTTTAGTTTTGTGTTGACTTGTGTATTTTAGATCATTGTTGCCAACAGAGATAGTTCCGCATTTATCAATATCTCGGCGATCCTACATTTGGTATCAGAGCAAGATCCTACATTGGTATCAGAGCCGGCCTCACATTTCATACCCTGAACCGGCGTATACGCTCTGATCCAACATTTGGTATCAGAGCGGGTACAAGTCAACAACAAAGATGGCAACGGAGTTTCCCTCATCCCAATTCAAAGAAGGACATTCTACACAACGTCTACCGCTATTTGACGGAACCAACTACAACTATTGAAAGTGTAGAATGAAGATATACTTGCAGTCACTCAACTATGACCTTTGGAACATCGTAGAAGCATCATACACCAAGCCCACAACCAACTACAACGCTTGGAGTGAAGATCAAAAGAAGAATGCGAACCTTGACGCCAAAGCGATGAATGCTCTATTCTGTGCCCTAACCAAAGAAGAGTTCAACCGTGTTTCAACAGCAACTTCTGCACATCAAATATGGCATACTCTTCAGGTAACACACGAAGGCACTAATAAAGTTAAGGAATCTAAAATATCTGTTCTTGTCCACAGGTTTGAGTTATTCAAAATGGAGGAGAATGAAACCATATCCGAGATGGTTACAAGATTCACCGACATCACCAATACATTAGCATCCCTTGGAAAGGACTACACCCAGGTTGAAAGAGTTCGAAAGATCCTTCGTGCACTCACACCAGAATGGGAGAAAAAGACAACCGCCATTGAAGAGGCGAATGATCTCTCAACTATGACATTAGAAAACCTAATCGGTAATCTAATGGCATATGAAGTGCAGTTAGAAGAAAGGAAGAAGGACGAATGACAACACCGTTCAAAGAAGAAAGAACTCGCCTTCCATGCATCTTCCGACACGGACAATGATGACGAAGAGGAGATGGCAATGCTCTCAAAGAAATTCAGGAAATTTCTAAAGTAAGGTAAATTCAAATGCTTTAATTGTGATAAACCAGGTCATATGAAGATGGATTATCCTTTGCTTAAGAAGAAAGATAAGTACAAGAGTAAGAAGTTCAGAAAGAAGAAGAACTACGAAGCATCATCAGAATACAGTGATTCATCTTCATCTGATGAAGAAGAATTCACTAAACGTGTCAACCTATGTTACATGGCACTTGAAGATGATGAGGTATCATATTCTGAACTCTCTGATGCATTCCATGAATTATTCTTGATCTAAAAAATGAAAAACTGAAAAACAAAGTTTTGTCAAAAGAAAATGAGAAACTTTTAAAGGAAAATTCATGTATGCATTACAATGTTCATCTATAAATTCTCAACAACAAGATGAGTTTGAAAAAGTCATATCATCTTTGAAAATTAAAAATGAGAAATTTATAAAAGAGAACATTTTTCTGAAAAAGGAAACTAAGTCTTTGAATGAAAGGATTTCTATATTGGATAAAGACATGTTAGTTTTCAAAAATAAATATGAAGATCTTTTGCAAAATGTGACTAAGTTTAATAAAGGAAAAGAAAATTTGAATGCTTTATTATCTTTTCAGAAATTGTCACATGATAATCATGGTATTGGATTTATTGCAAAATCTTCATGTTATAGTAATCCATATAGTTCTTTTGTAAAAAGAAAGCCTAAGAAAAATAAGTTTATATGGATTCCTAAGAACTTAAGTTTTCATGATAAAAATACATATATTGCATCATACATTCATGATATATGTGATTCTTGCAACTATGTGTATATTAATAGGTGGAAACCAAATTCTAAATGGATTGGACTCCTAAAGGTTAAATATGTTCTTTTATGTTTGGTACCATCTAACGTTTATCTTGCAGGTACTATATAAAAATTGATAAAGAACAATTATATATATATGTACTAATATATTTGTTGCAGGGGGAGAACAAAGTATTTCTCTATTTGTTATAACCCAATTTCTGCAGGGGGAGGAAAATATAACATATCTTCTGCAGGGGGAGGACTTGTGCACACAAAGCGTCATCATCAAAAAGGGGGAGAATGTTGGAACTATTTCGATGAAGACGTTTGTGAAGATCAAATTCATTTGGAGCTCTAAACAAATGAAGAATCAAGAGTCCTACATGATCAAGATGTGCCAAGGAGAGTGATTAAGTGTGGTTTGTAAAGATGAAATAGCATGTAAAAGCCTTGACACAAACACACACTTCATTGGTCCATTAGTCGACTTGATGTCTATTATAAGTCGACTAATCCTTGATGTAGTCGACTAATCCAGAACCCAAGTCGACTAATCCTGTGTCCTGAATCTGACCCAACTCTCTGTTTGATTATTAGTCGACCGACAGTCAATATAGTCGACTAATAGACTTTTCTAGTCGACTAATCCAAGTCCCCTAGTCGACTAATCCCTGGTCAAGTCGACTAGTTGGTAGTTGCAGTCGACTTGAAGTAGTTATTCTGAAACTGTTCTTCCAACGGTCACTGACCTAGTCGACTTATAGTCAAACCTAATCGACTAATAGAAGGAATTTGCCTAGGTTAGTCGACTAACTCAAAAAGCAATTCGACTAATAGGCAGTTCTGACTGTTGGACAGTTTCTGACTGTTGGTCTTTTGTGCAACGAATTCAAACGTCCCTATCATTTGAATTGCTCCTATAACTCCCTAACAAACCCTAGTCTTCAGCTATAAATAGGGAAGTTATACCAAAGGCCAATTACTAAGAGATTTTATCAGTTTTCCAAAGCCAAAAATCTGCAAACCTGAAAACTGTTTTTCCCACTTCAGTTCTTTACCAAAAGACATTTCCATTGTGAAGATTCTCTGAAGTTCTTGTTTCCTATACTGAACCTTGTCCACATACACATTCAGTACCAAGGCTATAGGAAAAGTATTATAATTCTCAAAGCAAATCATTGTGCACAAGACGCTTCTTGGTTGTAGAGGCAGTTGTACAAGGTGAAAGGTATTCTCTTGGTGGAAGAGAAGGTGTTCTCTTGGTGGAAGAGAAGGTGTATACATTTGACGAAGGGGATTTATCAAGTGGTGTACATGGTGTATTGATTTTGGGTTGCAAAGTCAAGTTAAAGGAAAATCTCAAGCGAGTGACTTGGGGACTGGATGTTGGTCACAAGGACCGAACCAGGATAAATCTCTTTGTTTGCGTTTGTCAACATTTCTGAGATTTGATTTCCTTTATTGCAAGTTATTTATTTACTTAACGATTAATCCTTCTTGTTTAGTTTTGTGTTGACTTGTGTATTTTAGATCATTGTTGCCAACAGAGATAGTTCCGCATTTATCAATATCTCGGCGATCCTACAAAATCAAGTCTTGAACATAAATCCTTGTTTTCATCTTTTAGTTCAAAACTCTTCTTCTTTAAAATATTATATTTTCTAAAAGTTTTTCACAAACAATAGAAAGTTCTTCATTCAAGGCATTGGCATCAATATTTTCATCACATGAAGAACTAGCACCATTACTATCTAATTGAGTTTCTGAGTATACCTCAAGGGAGTCATCCCTTGGACCATATAGCATTGTTGCTCGGATTCTCCACTAGATTCATCCTCCGTTTGGATTGGCAATTGAAGCTTAGAGGTGGTCAATGTGTTCCACACTGCAAAGGCGGAATCATTGTTAGAAACAAGCATAAGATATTCTTTAGTAAGCGTGCTTCTAAGTGCCTCAAGGGCTTGTGCATTGGCCTCTATATGATTGCAATTACCAAGATAGCATTTCTTGGTAGCGGCAAGAAAAACATGCAAGCCTAGGGTTTTCAAATACATGGACATCCAAAATTTTCACATGTCAATGTTGGAAACATCAAACATGGGAGGTGACAAGCAATCCATGGGTGTGTGCAAACAATATATGTGCAAAATGCAAACGATAGATTAGCTAACCAAGATCACACTCCTAGATGGTTAAACCAAATATTAGGAGCGTAGACTCTGATACCAATTGAAAGTACACCTAGAGGGGGGGTGAAAAGGTATATGCTAATCTAATGAACTAAATGCGGAAATTAAAACTAATTTGCCACAACACTTAGTGCAACCAACGAGTGTAGCCGAATTCCCCTTGAAGGGCTCTGGACTAACTCCTCTTGATTCCTCTGAATAAGAGTTGAGGCGCTATATGAAGCTCTCGTGGTTAAGCACGAGTGAGGCACACAAACACACAAGCATGTATATGATATGACAAAGTAAAGCAATGCACAAATAAAGAGAGAGAGTTTAGAGACAATGGATCAAACGCAAACAACAAGATGTGTTTCGAGGTTCGAGCACTGAGCTCTACGTCCCCGCCTTCACCGAGAAGGATTTCCATTCCATTAGGAGTACCGAACTCCTCTCTCAACCAATACAACCTCCACCGAGGCAATACAAAGGGTCTACCGAAGACCGGAGTACCGAACTCCACCAATACAACCTCCACCGAGGCAACACAAACACCACCTCACACAAGAGGGGTAGGCCCTTAGCCAAACAACCACAACCTCAACCTCTACCAAAGAGGGAGCTAACCACAACCCAAATCAAACTCTACCAAAGAGGGATACAAAAAGTAAAGGGTTTACAACTTGGTGGTTTCCTCAACCACAAACAATTTCCCACAAATAAATGATCCTATAGAATAGGATAGGAGATATTGCTCAATTAGGGAAAACCAAGAGTTTGGAAACAAAAACACAAAGAAAAGTACTTGGGAAAACATCTTGTATTTGATAGAAATGAAGAACTAAGCAAATATCCCAAATCCAAATTTTCTTTGATTTTTCCAAACCCTAAAAACAAAACAAAGATAGATCATTTGAAGCTCTAAAACACTTTTAAAATCTTGTATAAACACTTAAGAAAGTAGGAAATTTTCTGTTTCAAAAACCTTAGCCAAAACCCTAAACAAATGGGGTTTAAATAGGCTTCCAAAGAAACTAGCCGTTGGGCTGATCTGTCAGCCTTGGCGGCTGGCGGTCGACCGCCCGGTCGACCGCCAACGGTTAAATTTTTGACCGTTGGAGGCTAGCGGTCGACTGCCCGGTCGACCGTCCCAATCTAGAGAGCAAATGCTCTCTGGCCGGTCGACCGCTCGGTCGACCGCCCACGCCTTACGGTCGACCGGTCGGTCGACCGCCCCCACCGGAGAGTGGGGTACTTGCAGTCAGTTGACCGCTCGGTCGACCGACCCAAGTGGCTGGCCAAGCGTGCACATTTTGTGCACGTCGACCGACTCTGGATCCGGTCGACCGCCAGAGCCTGGCAGGCTGCATTTTGGGACAGAAAAACTAGGTTTGAAATATTCTAAAAAGTCCCATAAATCTTCTAAAATTCTACAAAAATAGTTTTATCATAATACATTGAAATATAAACTTGTGTGAAAAATTCCAACACAAATTTCAAACTTTTTAAACCATTTTTGTGACTTATAAATTTTACCGAAAACCAAAACCTGTCTTTTCCAAAACTTTTGTTTTTCAAATGGAAATCCGATTTTTCCAAAACTCATCTAAATACAAAAACATGATATTTAAACACTTTTAGGCATGTTGCATATTGACATAAGTCCAATATACATGAAATAGATATATATCCATGTTTTTGACTTTAATTCCAAAAATATGTTTTGTTAAAAATACCAAAACACCAAAACTCATGAATAGGCATATGAAAATAAGTTTGTCTAAGATATGAAGCATGCATGTATATAGAACATATCTAATATATATTAAACCATGTAAACTTGTATTGATATCTATCTATTCATGGAAATCAATATCCGTTAAACCAAAAAACTGAAAACCAATATCCAAAACATAAAACGTGTGTGTGTTGTGAACTTGAGCATATCACACTATTTTAATCTTTACAAATGGATCTAAAACATAATCAAAACTAGGTACCGATGTCTACTTGACGAACTCCATCTTCAAGCCGACTCGATCCAACCCGTGATCCACCGAGCTTGACTCTAACGAGTGCTATATATGATCTTGATGCTCGGGCTCTGGAATCACTAAGTGAAAGGCTTCAAAACTCCTTTGTTGAAGCTAATCACCAACTAATATCTTGAATAAAGATCTGAAACTAAACATCACAAGATTATTAGTAAACATAACTACATAAGTTAATCATCATCAAAACTAGAGTGGAAGGCCTCTGGGCCAACACTATGTTTTTAACATGAAATCCATAAACCGGTTAAACTGAAAATCAAAACCAACAAACTTTAAACTTGTGTGTGTATGTGAACTTGAGCATATCAATACTATCTAATCTTTACACAAGATCTAAACATAAACTAAACACAAACCGATGTCTTCTTGTAGAACTCCTTCTCCATGTAGACTTGATCCAAAACGCAATCCAACGAGCTTGACTCCAACCGAGTACTAGATGCGATCTTGACGCTCAAGTTCTTGATTCAACATATGAAAGCTCCAAAACTCCTTTGTTGAAGTTAATCACCTACTAATATCTTAGTCAATCACTAAAACTATTTAAACAGAAGATTATTAGTAAACTATAACTACATGAGTTAATCATCATCAAAACTAGAGTGAAGGGCCTCTGGGCTAACAACTATCATATCACTATTACTAGAGTTTAAATCTTAAAAAGAGAATAATAAAAGATGATATATGATATTCATGCATAGTAAGAATAATAAAGATATTCAATGTATGCATAAAATAAATAACACATATATGCATAAATGAAGAATACTTTTTGCATAAACAAAACATATATGCTCTGATACCAATTGAAAACAAAATATATATGCTCTGATATTAATTGAAAAAATAAACATGTATATAAATGACATAAACATGCATATATAAAACACTCAAAATTCTTCTCCCCCTTTTTGTATAAAACAGGGAAATTAAATAATCATGCATATATAAAACTCCAAAATTTCTCTCCCCCTTTTTGTCAAATCATCAACAAATGGGCATAAATAATCTCAAAAAAAATTTCTCCCTTTTAGTTAAATCAAACAAGAAGGATGAATATGCGATATACAGTTATGAAGAGGATAGACGTAAAGTTAACTCCCCCTGCATACATGCATTACATAAACAAGAGATGACTAAATCCTAATCACATAACTCATAATATACAATGTATAAAAGGAGATGTGAGGCTCCCTCTACACACGTGTAAGACACAGAGAAGAGAGGTCAATTACTTCAATATGAAATACACTCAACATGAATCTATATAAAGAGAAGATGTTAAGCTTCCCTTGAATATAAGCAATACATATCAAAATATTAAGATACTAATTGAAAAATATATCAATTTATGATGATGGTATACATCGAGACAGTATGGTACCAATTTATGATACCAAATGAGAATAAACAAAACATTTTAAGATACCAATTGAAAGTAAACAAAATTTTTAAGATACTAAAAGATACCAATTGAAAATATTGAGATACCAATTTAAATGTCTTGTAAATCTTTGATACGAATAGAAAATGAAACATTATATGTTTTGATATCAATTGAAATATATATACTTGATACCAATTGAAAGTAAAAATCAAATTATTTTAGGTAAACATAACTCATATCAATATAGATATCAATTTAAAATGAAACATGATACTAATATTAAATATGTTAGCATATTCCAAAATAATGTCTTTCATCATAAAGAATGGGAGTAAGATACCAATTGAAAATAAACTCGATTAAAAGATACCAATTGAAAGATAAAACATGAATTTTCTCCCCCTTTATGAAATAACAATAAAAATAATGCATAAGCTTATATAAGATACCAATTGAAAAAAAATAATTGACATTAAGGAGTAAATCAAGCTTAGCATAAACATAATTTGTGCTTTAAGATGTAAAGATATTGTAAGTACAATCAAATCACACACACACATGTGTGTGTGTGTGTGTATGAAAATGTAAGTACCAATCGAAATTGATATTATTTGAAGTTTGAAGCATACATATATAGAAAAACACATATGAGTATACAAACATGAAAATATCAATTGTGATACCAATTGAAAATATGATGAGGATCAAGTGTATAACTCATAATTACCTCCCTTTTCATGCACATGTTTAAATAGATTTCAGTTTGAGAATACAAGGCATGGTCGCCCATCCATCCGCCCTTTGGTTGGTGGGGTTTTCAAAAATAGGATTTGAAAATAATTTTAGCATTTTTAAAAACTCTACCAATTGAAGAATAATGACTAGTTTAAATATAATATCTAAAAACTAGTGCGAAATCCTTCAAATAAGGAATAAAACATGAATATATTTCATGAAAAACATGTAAGTCACACGACCATCGACACTCAAGGTCTATAAAACTCATATAAGCTCATGAAAACATATCATGAGTAAACATCAAACATAGAGTGTAAAAGTCATATAATTAATAAAATCATGGAAATAAGGCAATCAAGCTTAATGAAAATTCCTTCATCAAAAACATGAAAATTATCAAACTAAATAGGCTTCAAGGTATATGTATGTTTTGTTTAAACTAGAAGTATACATACATATTCCAAACACTAATGAGTCTATAATAGAATTTGCATGAAGGCAAGTGACTCAAAGTTATACGTGTATATCCAATAGTTTTAACAAAATTACCATATACATGAAGCTAAATACATTTTTATTTAAAAAATGTCCAAAAATAGGGAATACAAGTTGAAATGCAAGAATCATCAAAACTAGGCTATACTAGTATATCTAGTGGGTACAAATGAGCAATTGGCATAGACATATATGAATCAAATGTGGTTCATTAGTTGTACAAGTATATACAAAAGTTTTAATGAAAACTACATCTAAATAAGTAGTCAAAACATGAAGCATAAAATAAAACATAATCAATATGATCATTATGTAAATGCACATGTTTTAGAGTTATGATATACATAATAGTTAAACTATAGTGGGAACACAAGATATGGATCCATATGAACATGGGGTGTATCTCAATTATTATACATGTATGTCATAAGTCTAAATAACATGCTATTTAATAATAATCATGAAAAACTAAAACATGCTAAAAATCAATAATATGAAAGCATGTAAATTAGAATAAGGAGTTAGAGATAGTTATCAAAACTATTAGGGCTAATCTCTAGATTTTCAAGCCATGGTGGTCCTCCTACCAAACTCCACTTGAAGTGATGCATCCAAAAGTGTTACCATTTTAGCTCGGAACACATCCACCATTAAGGCACCAATGCGCTGACATCAAGCGAGAGCCCACACCTACATCAAATAAAATAGGAGTGAATTTTGGTACCTATACTCTATTGGGTCCATGGGGGTTAGCACCTTCCCTAACCCAAATAAACTTATTTGCGAAATTTGAATCATTTAATCTATCATAACAAAATTTTACAAGGTGGCCCTCCACAATGTGTACAAGTGTACACATGAGCATACATGGTGTCATGTGTGTGAGCATGAGAAGCATGTGTATGTCATGTATGGTGTGCATGCACATGTGAAACTTGTTTCTTTCGAAACATGGATTCCAACCGTGTGTGGTTCATGGCACATTAGCTCAAAGTGGAGCCCAAACAATCAACACTCTTCTTTAAACCACATATATCATTTTTAATGTTAGAAGAAGTGGAGCATGCAATAGGTATATTAGATGATAAAGCATGCAAACATGTGATCTAAATCATTTTTCAAAGATTATTTTCATTAGAAATCAAATCCAATTCTTTTGAAATAGAAGCAAGTTTGTTTTTCAAAGATTGATTTTCTTTTACAACAAAATCAAGTTTTGAAGATAGAACCTCATATTTCTTCAAAACTTCATCACAATTATTTGTACTTTTTAAGATTTTATTTTCATTTAGGGCAAGATTAAGTTGGGATTTCAATGAGTCCCTTTCATTAGAAATCTCATCCCTATCTTGCAAAAACAAATCAAGTTTTAAACACAAATCCTTATTTTCTTTATTTAATTTAAGACTTTTTTTTTCAAAAGTTGGTATTTTTCTAATAGGTTTTCACAAACAAGAGATAGTTCTTCATTTAATGCATTAGCATCAATATAATCATCACCGGAAGAACTAGCACTATCATTTAGTTGAGTATCCGAGTATACCTCTAGGGAGATATTCCCTTGGATCATGTAGCAATGTTGGTCGGACTCATCTCCACTAGATTCCTCCTCCACATAGTTTGGCATTTGAAGCTTTGGAGAGGTCAAAGTGTTCCACACTGCAAAAGCGGAATCACAATGAGAAATCATACATAAATATTCTTTGTTTAGAGAGCATCTAAGTGACTCTAAGGCTTGTGCATTGGTCTCTATATGCTTGTTATTATCAAGATAGGATTTCTTGGTAGTAGCAAGGTAAACATGCATTCCTAGGGTTTTTAGGTACATACTCATCTTAAGCTTTCATACATTGATGTTAGAAACATCAAACATATGAGGGGTCATGAAATCTATGAATGTGTATAAAAACATAAGTGTGCAAATGCAAATATAGATTAGCTAACCAAGATCTCACTCCTAGGTGATTAAACCTAATATCAGGAGTGTAGGCTCTGATACCAATTGAAAGTACACCTAGAGGGGGGAATAGGTGTATGGCTAATCTAATGACAAATGATGCGAATTAAAACAAATTGTAACAAACTTAGTGTAACCAAAGAGTGCAGCCAAATTTTCGGTGAAGGGCTCTGGACTATCTCCTCTAAATTCCTCTAAATAAGAGTAAAGGTGCTATATGAAGCTCTCTTGCCTCAACACAAGTGAGGCACACAATCAATACCTTAAGAGCAATATGAATCAATGCAAGATATAAAAGAGAGAGAGTTAGAGATAGTGGATCAATCACAAACAATAAGATATGTTTCGAGGTTCGAGCCACTGCTCTACGTCCCTGCCTTCATACAGAAGAATTTCCACTATATCGTTCACACAGGACTTCCCACATAGGGAACCTTCATTGAGGATTTGGGTAATACAATTTAGGAGTACACAACTCCTCTCTCCAACAAACACAACCTCTACACAAGAGGTAAGGCACAACAACAATCACCTCTACACTTAGAGGGATGGGCACTTAGCTAAACAGCAATCACCTCTCACTAGAGGGATAGGCACAAAGTCAATACTCCAACAATCACCTCTTCATTAAGAGGGATACCAACCAAACCAAATACAATCTCCACAATCACCTCTACACAGGGATAACAACAAACCCAATTAAAAGAAGGTTTACAACTCTTGGTGATCTCAATGACCATAAACTAATTTTCTAACCAAAACAAGATCCTAATAGATAGGATAGATATGATAGCTCAAGTGTGAGAATACAAGGTGTTTGAAAATCAAAACACAAAGAAAAATACTTGAGAAAATAACTACAATAAGATAGTAATGAAGATCAAAACCAATATCCCAAATATTTTATTTTTCTTTGAATTTTTCAACCCTCGAAAACAAATAAAGATAAAATCTTTTAGCCCAAAAACTCTTTTAAAAACTTGCAGTTAAACACTTATAAAGATAGGAAATTTTTGCTCTCAAAAACTTTAAAGAAACCAGCTCAAGAGATGGGCATTTATACCCTCTCAAAAAATCTGCCCGTTGGCAGCAAGGAAAGGACAGAAATGCCCTTCTCGTCGACCGGGCCAAAGCCAACGGTCGACCGCCCGGTCGACCGGCCCCCACCCGAGAGTGGGGGTGCTTTCAGTCGGTCGACTGGCCAAGATAGCTGGCCATGTGCACGTCCTCGTGCACATCGGTCGACCATGCCGGTCGACCGACCACTGGTCCGGTCAATCGGTCCGGTCGACCGCCAGTCTGTTTGGCTGGGTTTTTATAAGGATTAAAAACTTATCTTTTTATTTTTAATTAAATCCATAAAATCACATAAATTCCACAAAAATAAGTTCTTATAAGATCTTTGAAATACAAATATGTGTGACTAAAATTTAACACATATTATAAACAATTTGAATTATTTTTGTTATATGGAAATTAGGCTTAATACAAAAATGGTATTTTCCAAAACTTGAATTTTAAAATGGAAAACGTTTTCTCTAAAACTCATGTAAATACAAAAACATGATATTGAAACAACTTTGAAGCATATTGTATATGGATAGAATCTAATATACATATAAAGATATATATATATATAAATATATATATATATATATATATATATATATATATATATATATATATATATCTATGTTTTTGACATGAAATCCAAAAACCGGTTAAATCGAAAATCAAAACCAACAAACTTTAAACTTGTGTGTGTATGTGAACTTGAGCATATCAATACTATCTAATCTTTACACAATATCTAAACATAAACTAAACACAAACCGAGGTCTTCTTCTAGAACTCCTTCTCCAAGTAGACTCGATCCAACGAGCTTGACTCCAGCCGAGTACTAGATGTGATCTTGACGCTCGAGCTCTTTAATCAATATGTGAAAGCTCCAAAACTCCTTTATTGAAGCTAATCACCTACTAATATCTTGGTCAATCACTGAAACTATTTAAACACAAGATTATTAGTAAAGTATAACTACATGAGTTAATCATCATCAAAACTAGAGTGAAGGGCCTCCGGGCCAACAACTATCATATCACTATTACTAGAGTTTAAATCTTAAAAAGAGAATAATAAAAGATGATATATGATATTTATGCAAATTGACTATATTGATATGTCACTAAATGTTGTATCATATTTCATATACTGACAACAGTATATAAATGGGATAACCCTCATTGATTAGATGATATATATAACTCTTTTCGATGATATTAATTGCTATTCCTGTTATAAAATTGTATATGATTGTAGTAGTATCACCATTGTAACATGCATGTTAGGTATTAAAAATACACCTAGAGGGGGTGAATAGGTGTATAGATAATCTAATGACAATGATGCGAAATTAAAAACTAATTGCAATACACTATGTGTAACCAAAGAGTGTAGCCGAATTTTCGGTGACGGGCTCTGGACTATCTCCTCTAAATTCCTCTAAATAAGAGTTGAGGTGTTACATGAAGCTCTCTTGGTTCAACACAAGTATGGACACACAAACAATATCAAGCATATATATGATATGAACAATATGAGCAATGCAAGATATAAGAGAGAGAGAGTTTAGAGATAGTGGATCAAACGCAAACACTGAGATATGTTTCGAGATTCGAGCCACCGCTCTTCGTCCTCGCCTTCACACAGAAGGATTTCCACTATGTCGACACAGGACCTCCCACACAGGGAACCTCCATCGAGGAATTTTCAACTACAAAGTAAGGAGTACACAACTCCTCTCTCCAATAGCAACAACCTCCACACAAGATGCATGGCAAAAAGCCAAAATAACAATCACCTCTACACAAGAGGGATGAGGCACAAAGCCAAACAACAACCACAATCACCTCTTCATAAGAGGGATAACCACAAACCCAAATCACAACCTACTCTACACTTAGAGGGATAGGCATAAAGCCAAAGCATAGGAAAAAATTACAACTTGGTGATCACAATAGACCACAAAAAACTCTTAGTGATCACAATAGACTACAAACAATATTTGGTGATCTCAATAGACCACAAACTATATTTCTCACAAAAACAAGACCCTATAGATAGGATAGATATGATAACGCAAGTGTAAGAAAACAAGGTTTTTGGAAAACAAAATAAAAAAGAAAAAATACTTGAGAAAAATACTAGATGAAGATATGAAGGTCAAAACCAATTCCCAAAGAGTCTATTTTTCTTTGATTTTTCCAACCCTTGAAAACAAAATCAAAGAAAAAACTATTAAGAATACAAACTCCTTAAAATTTTGCTGCAAAACACTTATAAGATTGAAAGAAAAGCTCTCTTAAAATCTTGTGAAAAACAGCCCAAGAGATGGCTATTTATAGCCTATCAAAAAATAGATCCATTGTAGCCAGGAAAAGGCAGAAATGTCCTTCTGCCCAAGAGATGGCTATTTATAGCCTATCAAAAAATAGATCCGTTGCAGCCAGGAAAAGACAGAAATGCCCTTCCGTTCGACCGGCCAACGGTCAAATTTTTGACCGTTGTGCCTCCGGTCGACGGGCCAAGCCTGTCGGTCGACCGCCCGGTCGACCGGCAGCACCCGAGAGTTGGGTGCTTACAGTTGGTCGACCGGCCTTGTAGGCTGGTCATGTGCACGTCTCTCATGCACATCGGTCGACCGGTCCGGTCGACCTACCACTGGTCCGGTCGACCGTCCGGTCGACCCCAGTGTGGTCTGGCTGGGTTTTAAGGGATTGAAAGCTAGGTATTTTAATTCCAATAAAATCCCATAAATACTCATAAATTCCACAAAAATAAGTTCTTGTAAAATATTTAAATAACAAATATGTGTGAATAAAAATCAACATATATTACAAACTATTTGAACTATTTTTGTGATATAAAATATTTAGCCTAAAACAAAAACCGTCTTTTTCAAAATTCACACTTTGAAATGGAAATCCAATTTTTTCAAAACTTGTCTAAATACAAAAACAAGATATTTAAACTCTTTTTAAAGCATATTGTATATGGATAGAATCCAATATACATGTACATGATATATCTATGTTTTTGATATGAAATCCAAAAATAAATTTTGTTAATTATAAAACTCCAGACACATGAATAGGATCATCAAAATATGTTTTTCTAAATATATGAAGCATATATGTATATAGATGAAATCTAATATAAATTTATACCATGTAAACTTTTTTCATTATATCTATTCATGAAAACTATGTATATGTATATACGAAATCCAAAAACTGATTAAATCGAAAACTAAACATATTAAACTGGTGTGTGTGAACTTGAGCATATCAACACTATCTATCTTTATATAAGATCTAAACAAACCGAAGTCTTCTTGTCGGCCCTCATCTTCAAGACGACCCGATCCAAACACGATCCAAAGAGCTTGACTCCAACCGAGTGCTAGATGCGATCTTGACGCACGGGCTTTTGAATCTATGTGAGATAGCTGTAAAACTCCTTTGTTGAAGCTAACCACCTACTAATATCTTGATCAATAACTGAAACTATATAAACACAAGATTATTAGTAAACTAACCTTCATAAGTTAGTTATTATCAAAACTAAGGTGAAAGGCCTCTGGGCTAACGATCTCCCCCTTTTTTGTGATGACAAAACTTATGAGGTTATATATATATGGATCCATTAAGGATAGGCTTACTAGAAGCTCCATCTTAACATATGCATGATCAATAAATATATAAAGATATGCAATGAAGTTCAAGATACCAATAAAACAAGATACACGCATAACACAAAGTAAAAATGCATATATAAACCTAAATTCTTCTCCCCCTTTTTGTCACTCATCAACAAAGGGGTGTAGACAAATAAACAATAAACATAAATTAAAGCAAAAATTTGATGCCAATAAACATAATCAATTAAAAGAACCAATTGAAAGAAATAATCTTGTTATGAATTGATACCAATAAAAGGATATAATATCAATTGAAAGTAAGCACCAAACTTTTAGGTAAACACTAAATTTATTTTACAATAAAGATACTAATTTGAAAATAATACCAATTTAAAATTATTGATACCAATATTGAAAACGTAAGCATATACCAAAGTAAAATATTTTTCATCATAAAGACTGGGAATAAGATTCTAATTGAAAAGTAAAACTAATTAAAAGATAAAATAAGAATTTTTCTCCCCCTTTATGAAATACTAAAAAAAATAATGCATAAGCTTATATATGATACCAATTGAAAAATAATTGACATTAAGAACTACATCAAGCTTAGCAAGAAATGATTTATGCTAGAGATGTATAGATAGAACAAGCACAATTAAATCATATATATGTATGTATGAAATGGATGCACCAAGTAAAATTGATACTAATTGAAATTGAAGCATACATATATAAGAAACAAATATGAGTATACAAAAATAAAATTCATGAAGATCATGTGTATAACTCATACCTACCACCCTATTCATGCACAAGTTTAAAAGATATTCAATAAGGGTATATAAGGCATGGTCGCCCATCCAACCGCCCTTAGAAGGTAGAGGTTTTCAAAAATTAAGAGTTTAAAAATATAACATGTTTGAAAATCACTACCAATTGAAGAATGAAGACTAATTTAATGATAATTTTGAAAACTAGTACGAAATTCTTCAAGAAAGGAATAAAACAAGAATATATCCATGAGATCATGAAAATCACACAATAATTTACACTCAAGGTCTATAGAGCACATATATGTTCATGAAACAAAAATCATGAGTAAACACCAAACATAGAGTGTAAGAATCATGTAATCAATAAAATCATGAAAATAGGCAATGAAGCTCAATGAAATTCCTTTTAATCAAAAACATGAAAATCATCAAACAAGCATCAAGGTATTTATATGTTTTGTCTATACTAAAGTATACATACATTTTCAGACATAAACTAGTCCACAAAAGTATCTTGCATGAAGACAAGTGGCTCTAGGATGCACATGTATATCTAATAGTTAGACAAAATTAACATATACATGAAGATAAATATATTTTTATAAAAAACATGTACAAAAATAAGGAATACAAGTTAAAATGCAAGAATCATAAAAACTAGGCTATACAAGTACATCTAATCGGTACAAATGAGCAACATAGTATAAACATATAATAATCAAATGTGGCTCACTAGTTGTACAAGTATACACACAAGTTTTAATAAAAGTTTCATCTAAACATGTAATCAAAACATGAAGTGCAAAACTATAAACAACCATGATCATTAGGGTAAATGCACGTTTTTTAGAGTTAGGATATACACAATGGCTAAACTATAATGAGAACACAAAATAATGGTCCATATAAACATGGGTGTATCTCAAAGGCTACATATGTATATCACAAATCTAATTAACATGACATTTAACACAATAATCATGAAAAATCAAAACATGCTAAAAGTCAATCAATAAAAGCATGTAAATAAAATGGGAGTTAGAGATAGTTACCAAAACCAATAGGGCAAATCTCTAGGCCTCCAAACCATGGTGGGCCTCCCACCAAACATCATTGATAGTGATGCATCCAATGTGGTATCCATCAAGCTCATACGCATCCACCATCAAGGTACCAATACCCTCACATCAAGTGAGAGGCCACACCTACATCAAATAGAATAGGAGTGAATTTTGGTAACCATACTTTCTTGGGTCCATAGAGGTTAGTAACTTTCCTACCCCAAACAAATTT
The DNA here is from genome assembly GCA_038442645.1 of Agave tequilana. Lineage (NCBI taxonomy): Eukaryota > Viridiplantae > Streptophyta > Magnoliopsida > Asparagales > Asparagaceae > Agave > Agave tequilana. The sequence continues at coordinate 166,042 of JAVJIF010005708.1, read as the reverse complement.
ATTTGTAAAATTTGAATTATTTATTCTGTCATAACAAAATTTTGCAAGGTGGCCCTTACGTCCACAATGTGTACAAGTGTACACATCAGCATACATAGTGTCATGAGTATGAACATGAGAAACATGTGTATGTCGTGATTTGTGTGCATGCATATGAGGAGCATATTTCTTGCGAAATATGGATTCCAAACGTGTGTGGTTCATGGCACATTGGCTCAAAGTGGAGTCTAAATAATCAACACTCTTCTTCAAAGCACATATATCATTTTCAATGATTGAGGAAGAAGTAGAACATGCAACATGTTTATCACTAGTAGATGGAGCACTAGAAATATGACAAACATGAGAAGATAAATCATTTTTCAAAGATATTTTCATTTGAAACCAAATCCAATTCTTTTGAAATTAAAGCAAATTTATATTTCAAAGAATTGTTCTCTTTTAAAACAATTTCATGTTTTGAAGACAAAATCTCATTTCTCTTCAAAACATCATCACAATTATTTTTATTTTTAAAATTTCATTTTCCTTTAAAATAAGGTCAAGTTGGGTTTTCAAGGAATCTCTTTCACTTGAAATCTCAACCCTCTCTTGTAAAACCAAATCAAGTTTTGAAAATAAATTTTTATTTTTTCTTTTAATTTAAAGCTTTTCTTTTTTAAAAGTTAATATTTTTCAAGCAAGTTTTCACAAAATTATGAAAGTTCTTCATTTAAGGCATCGACATCCATTTAGTCATCACCTGAAGAACTAGCACTATCATCTAGATGAGTTTTCGAATGTACCTCAAGGGAGTCATTCCCTTAGACCATGAAGCAAGCTTAGTCGGCCTTATCTCTACTAGATTCTTTCTTCACAAAATTTGTCGTTTGTAACTTGGGAGAGGTCAAAGTATTCCACACTGCAAAAGTGGAATCACAATTAGAAACAATACTCAAATATTTTTGCTAAGTGTATACTTTAGTGCATCTAGGGCTTGTGCATTAGCCTCAATGTACTTGGCATTACTAAAATAGGTTTTCTTGGTAGTGGCAAGATAGACATGCAAACCTAGGATTTTTAAATACGCACTCACCCTAAGCTTCCATATATCGATGTTAGAAACATCAAACATAGGGGGCAAGGTGATCCATGAGTGTATAAATAATAAGTGTGTAAATGCAAATACTAGATTAGCAATCCAAGATCTCACTCCTAGGTGGTTAAGCCTAATATCAGGAGCGTAGGCTTGATATCAATTAAAAATACAGCTAGAGGGGGGTGAATAGGTGTATAGCTAATCTAATGATAAATGATGCAGAATTAAAAATTAATTACAATACACTATGTGTAACCAAAGAGTGCAGCCGAATTCCTAGTAACGGGCTCTGGACTATCTCCTCTAGATTCCTCTAAATAAGAGTTGAGGTGCTATATGAACTTTCTTGGTTCACACAAGTATGGGCACACAAACAATATCAAACATATATATGATATGAACAATATGATGCAATGCAAGATATAAGAAAGAGAGAGAGAATTTAGAGATAGTGGATCAAACGCAAACACCAAGATATGTTTCAAGGTACGAGCCACTGCTCTACATCCCCGCCTTCACACAGAAAGATTGTCATTATGTCCACACAGGACCTCCCACACAGGGAACCTCCACCGAGGAATTTGCAAGTACAAAGTAAGGAGTACACAACTCCTCTCTCCAACAACAACCACCTCTACACAAGAGGCAAGGTACAAAGCCAAAACAACAATCACCGCTACACAAGAGTGATAAGGCACAAAGCCAAACAACAACCACAATCACCTCTTCATAAAAGGGATAACCACAAACCCAAGTCACAACCTCCTCTAGACTTAGAAGGATTGGTACAAAGCCAAAGCAAAAGAAAAAATTATAACTTGGTGATCATAATATACCACAAATAACTCTTGGTGATTACAATAGACAACAAACAATATTTGGTGATCTCAATAGACCACAAACTATTTTTCCCACAAAAGCAAGATCCTATAGATAGGATAGATATGATAGCTCAAGTGTGAGAAAATAAGGTGTTTGGAAAATAAAATCACAAAGAAAAATACTTGAAAAAAATAGTAGATGAAGATAGAAATGAAGGTCAAAACCAAATTCCCAAAGACTCTATTTTTATTTGATTTTTTCAACCCTTGAAAACAAAATAAAAGATAAAACTTTTAAGCACACAAACTTCTTAAAATCTTACATAAAACACTTATAAGATAGGAAAAAAAGCTCTCTTAAAATCTTGTGAAAAATAGCCCGAGAGTTGGCTATTTATAGCCTATCAAAAAATAGATCCGTTGTAGCCAGGAAAAGGCAGAATTGCCCTTCCGGTCGACCGGCTGACGGTCGAATTTCTGACTGTTGTGCCTTCGGTCAACCGCCCGGTCGACCGGGCCAAGCCTGTCGGTCGATCGCCCGGTCGACGGCAGCACCCGAGAGTTGGGTGTTTACAGTCGGTCGAACGTGCGATCGACTGGCCTTGTTGGCTGGTCCTGTGCATGTCTTTCGTGCACATCGGTCGACCGGTCTAGTCGACCGACCTCTGGTCTGGTCGACCGTCCTATCGGCCGCCAGTGTGGTCTGGCTGGGTTTTAAAGGATTGAAAACTAGGTATTTTAATTCGAATAAAATCCCATAAATACTCATAAATTTCACAAAAATAAGTTCTTGTAAGATATTTGAATAACAAATATGTGTGAATAAAAATCAACATATATTATAAACTATTTGAACTATTTTTGTGATATAAAATATTTGGCCTAAAACAAAAACTATATTTTTTGAAAACCAAACTTTGAAATGGAAATCCGATTTTTTCAAAACTTGTCTAAATACAAAAATAAGATATTTAAACTCTTTTTGAAGCATATTGTATATGGATAGAATCCAATACACATGTACATGATAGATCTATGTTTTTGATATGAAATTCAAAAATAAGTTTTGTTAATTACAAAACTTCAAACACATGAATAGGATCATCAAAATATGTTTTTCTAAGTATATGAAGCATATATGTATATAGATGAAATCTAATATACATTTAAACCATGTAAACTTGTTTTGATTATATCTACTCATGAAAACCATGTATATGTATATACGAAATCCAAAAACCGATTAAACTGAAAATCAAACATATTGAACTTTTGTGTGTGAACTTGAGCATATCAACACTATCTATCTTTACACAAGATCTAAACAAACCGAAGTCTTCTTATCGACCCTCATCTTCAGGATGACCCGATCCAAACACGATCCAAAGAGCTTGACTCCAACCGAGTGCTAGATGCGATCTTGACGCGCGAGCTTTTGAATCTACGTGAGATAGTTCCAAAACTCTTTTGTTGAAGATAACTACCTACTAATATCTTGATCAATAACTTAAACTATATAAACACAAGATTAATTAGTAAACTAACCTTCATAAGTTAGTCACCATAAAAATTAAGGTTAAAGGCCTCTGGGCTATTAGGTATTACTGTTGGTATAGTATGAATATAACATTTTTGTATTAGTTATACCGATCGTTAGAATTATTATATTGCATCACTAGAGGTTAAACATATATTATATATTACTGTGGTTATACTACTATTATAGTATATTTCTGCTTCACTTATTTTATCACTCACTAGGTCGCTTTCTGACAACCCTGAGTTTGCGTGCTCAGGTTAGAGATCTGGGACTTCGTAGTACCTATTACTCCACGGGATTTTAGTAGGAGACTCGATGCTTTATTATTCATAGGTACTTTTATTATTTTATGTTTATTTCTTCATATATTCCAGTTTTTATATCTATGATGATTACTGACCCCTTTTGCAGGTATTCTTGTACTTATTTAATGCTAAAATTATTGTGTATATTGTATTTAATCCCTATACTGAGGTTTAGCGTACGTATGTGAGGGTATTTTTGCCCTGCATATGTACGTCACCGTAACATTCTTGTTGGCCCAAAGGCCCATCACTCTATTTTTGATGATGATTAACTCATGTAGTTATAGTACTAATGATCTTGTGTTTATATAGTTTCAGTTATTAATCAAGATCTTAGTAGGTGCTTAATTTCAACAAAGGAGTTTTTGAGCTAACACATGTAGATTCAAGAGCTCCTACATCAAGATCACATCTAGCACTTGGATAGAGTCAAGCTCTTTGGATCGTGTTTGGATCGAGTCGGCTTGGAGAAGGAGTTCTACAAGAAGACTTCGTTTTGTTTAGTTTTAGTTTGTGTTTAGATCTTCTGTAAGTTAAAATAGTGTTGATATGCTGCAGTTCACACACACACAAGTTCAATACGTTTGGTTTTTAGTTTAACCGATTTTAGATTTCAAGTACACATATATTGGGTTTCTCGGTCGACCGGGCGGCCGACCGTTCTACTGATCTGCTCGGTACCCTTATAGATTCTTATCATAACATTTTATTCTAATATTCAATTAACATGATTTAAAGTGAATTTTAAAGAAAACATTCAGAGATACATTTCTTATTCAATATTATTTTTTTGATTCAAATGTTAAAGATGTTAAAAATTGGGTTGAAGTCTCTTCTTGTTCTGAAAATAGTTTACAGTTTTTGATTTGAATTACCTTTCAGTATTTTATTGATATCTTTTTATTCCGAAACGATATTGAGTTATTTAAGTTGCATTAGAAAGAAGACTTAAAGATTTACAAATTATTCTTATATACTTATTTTTTTATTCTGAAGTTTTGGCTTAAAAACTGTTCTCAAAATTGACCAACAGACTACCAAATTGGCAGTAACGACTAGCTCCTTTAAAAACTGTTTTAAAACATGTTTCTTTTAAAATGAGGAAAGTTGAATTTTTAAGGTCAATTTCTTCCTCCTTAGACCTGGTAAAACTATTCTAAAAGTGTTTTCTAAAACCTATATGAAGGGTTATTGGGATTGAATATTTCACAATAACAAATTCTATTGAAAATCTAGCTTTTGCTTTCAAAGAGAAAAAGTTACAAGTTTGCTTTTGTGCTCTTATTTTCAAAGTTTTATTTGAGTTTTTTGGTTCTTAAAATCTCTCTTTCAGATTTTCACTCTCACTTACATCCTTGAGCTTCAAGTTTACATTTTACTCTATAGGGTTTTTGTAAGAGAGTTGCCATAGTGTGTTGCAATTGAATTTTAATTCCGGATCATTCATTAGATTAGCTAGTACACCTATTCACTCCCCTCTAGGTGTATTTCAGTTCCTGTGTCCATGAGATGGGGGAATTACAATATATCCTATCAAGGAGTGATTGAAATATGAAAGAGCAAGGATTTACCGTGTAGCTTTAGGCTAACGGGTCGTGTCCACGAGGAGGAATGCGATGAAAGCTTTTTGGTATTTTGTTTAGAAAGCTAAGAATGGTGCTAGTTTTTTAGTTGAAAAGAGAATGGAGAGAAGGGAAATGATTAAAAGAAAAATTGCAAATTTGGAGAAGGCTTTGCAAAAGGTGATTTAAAAAAAGCTTTGAAAAGTGATTTGTTGTTTTTAATATACGAAGAAGATCTGGGCTCACTATCTTACTACTCAACGATGTGTTCTTCTCTTGAAAATCTTAATGCGTCAACTTGATCATAGGCAAAAACTCAAGCTTTTTGTTTCAAAAGTTTTAAGCAAAGCAAATAAGATTATTTGGAAAAGTTTAATTCTTTTTCTTAAGAAATCCTCTTGAACTGAATGTTAAATCATCAAGTTTTAATTCAAGTATGAAATAAAAGCAAGTTCAAGTGATATTTTAAAAGAAGTAGAAGTTTAAAAATTCAAACCCATCCTCATGTGCTTTCAAGAACACTTTCAAAAAGAAAGGCTTAGTCTAGGCATGCAAATGATTCCATTGGGTCATTTACATCAAAGCCATTCAAAAACAAGAGGGATCGAAGAGAGGGACGATAGTGAGCCAAGAAAATAAGTTTAGCTACTCATGAATAATACAAAACTAGACATGAAAATAACACAAGACATACCCGTGAATTGGAGTGGAAGAGGAGAAAGCTTGATCCTTTATTGATGTCACTTCAATCTTCAGATTACAATCACTCAGTTCCTCTCTCTCACTGGTATTTGGGCTAAACTACAAATTAAAGAACAGAGATACAACTTCTCTACACTATCTAACAAAGAGCCTAAACCTTAAAAATGAGCAAGAAATTTAATCCTAGTCCTCGCTAATTTTTCAGTACAAAACCCTGCCTTTTATAGGCAAAAACCCAGAGGGAAAGGAGTGAGGAGACAAGGGGAGCAAATGCTACCCTTATCTCCACCAAAGAGCCAGGGATCCGCGGCTCTGGCCGCAGATCCGCGGCCAGGATGTGGCCACGTGGCCACATCTAGGTGGGGAATAGGCTGCGTGAGATTGTTGCCCCTTTTGTCCGGCTGGATTTGCTATTTGTCTTCGATTCTTATATGATCTTGGTGATTCTCAACCTAACCGATTTGGATTCTGATTAAATCAAATTAATCAGTTTCCAACCTCCCTGATTTGCCATAATCTGCTCTGATTTACTGATTTCAAATTAGTTCTGAATTAAATCAGAATTTGATGGGCTTTTGGGCTCGTTTCTCTTCCCTTTCCTTAAGTAATGGGCCTGCACTTTATAAAGAAAAATAGGACTTATTAATATGATTTATTTAGGTAATAAGCATGGTAATATGATAATATGTATGCAATATATGTGATTGATCAAGGAGCTACGAAGCCAAACCTCTGAGAGGGAAAATCCCTGCAGCAGCATCCAGTCTCCAAGTGAGGGAAATGCTACAATAGAGGATCTCGGTTCCCGTAAGAAGGCTGAGGTAAATTTGCATTAATGCTTTCATGCGGAGGCACATCCCATTTAGGAGTGTACAAAGATGATTCTCAGAGTGGGGGCATATCCCAGCTACGAAGGATCAGAGTTCTGCCCCCAAGTAATTGAACTCACTCTCGGGGCAGATAGGCAGCGGTCCTTGTAGTTGAACGGTTGTTCTTGTAACGCCGCATCTTCGAAAAATTATTAGACATATGTGTAGGTCACCTATAGGGGGGTGAATAGGTGACAAGCTAATCTAATACAAAATAAATGTGGAATAAAACTATTTATGCAAACTAAAACTATTATGTAAACACACAACATATAACCAAAGAGTGTAGTGAATTCTCAGGGAAGGGCACTGGACCATCTTCTTAAGATTCCTCTAGATTAAGAGTTGAGGTGTCTCTATGGCTCCCTAGGTTGAATACTAGTGTGAGCAAACAATCCCAAGAAAATATATAAGTGAAGCACAAGGGAATATCAAACATTAATAAATATAAACAGTAAGAGCATGCAAGAAATAAAACACAAGTGAGAGATAAGCAATCGGAAACACAGAAGATTTGTTTCGAGGTTCGAGCACACTTGCTCTACGTCCCGGCCTTCAACATTATGAAGGATTTTCCTTAAAATTGATCCCGAAAAATCACTCGGTGCTGCAACACTACAATTAGCTACCTCAAGAACTCTTGGACACGCGAATCCCTCACTTGTTGCCGCAAGAACAACACACATAAGCACACTAGCTTGCCGAGGCTGCACCTCTACAATGAGCTCCCTTAAGAACTCTACACAATGCGAGCCTACAGGTTCGCCTCCTTAAATACAAAGATGAAACTTTAGTGATCTTTACACTTTGATCACCAAAAACACTCTCACAATAAAGATCCTATAGGATAGATATAGCAATGAAAAAGCTCAAGCTTGTGTGAGAAAACAAGGTAGATAGAGTGGTGGAAAATTCAAGAAATCTCTTTTGAAAACACTCTTTAAAAACTCTCCTTTGATATGAAAGTTTTAGCTCAAAAACATATGGAGAAAAATCCTAAGAGAGATGAGAAAAACTATCTCTAAAACTTCTTCAAAATCTTGTGTAAAACTAGCCAAAACAGCCCCCTTTTATAGAGCTATAAAAACTAGTCGTTGGGGCAAATCCCCAGGCCAGATGACTTGTCAGTCGACCGGCTGGTCGACTAGCCAATAGTTATATTTATAACCATTGGGGTTGCAGGTCGACCACACCCAGGTCTTGACCTGTCGGTCGACCGAGGCAAGAACCAGAGAGCAAAGCTCTCTGGCCGGTCGACCGCCCGGTCGACCAGGGTTAGATCTAGAAAGTGAACTCTCTGGATTGGTCGACCGCCCGGTCGACTAGCCCTCAAGCCAAGGCTGTGTGCACGTTCTATGCACATCGGTCGACTGCTCGGTAGATCGCAGAAGGCCAGGTCAGGGATAAAAAGAGATTAAAACTTGATCTTTTAATATCCTATAAAATCCCATAAATTCACAAAAAATTCACAAAAATCAGTTTATTGAAATACTTTGAATTCAAATATGCGTGGTCAAAAATCAACACATATTACAAACAAGTTGAACTATTTTGTGATATAGAATTCAGTTTTAAACAAAAACCGGTATTTTTCAAAATCAAACTTTTAAGTCAAAAACCGATTTTTTCAAAACTTGTCCAAATACAAAAACAGGATATTAAAACACTTTTAAAGCATAGTGTGTATGAATATGATCCAATACACATATAAGATGAAATATCTATATTTTTGACATTAAGCTCTAAACAAAGTTTTGATAAATACAAAAACTCAAACACATGATATAGAAACATCTAATAAGTTTTTCTAAACATTGGAACCAACAGTGCGTATGGATGAAATCCAGAACACAAATAAAACATATAAACTTGTTTTAATGAACTCTAATCTTGAAACATAAAGATATCTACTTTAAAGCTTAAAATCAAAACGGTATTTTCTAAAATTAAAATAATTCTTATAAAAAACACATATAAATTTTATGTGTGTGTATATTGATTAGTTTATAATTCTGCATCATTACATTATATTTTTCTATTGATTTATAAATAAAATATCATTTCTAACTGTGTTTTGGTCTACTTTGTAGATAATCAAGAGTCTAAGGGCAAAGGAATAATAAGAGCTTAATTAAACCCATTTTCAGGTAATTAATTTCAGATTTCTTAGAGGCAAAGCTAGAGAGTTTCTAGAAGATATATTGAATCTAGACGTTGGCGAGTGTCTGACGAAAATCTGGACCCAAATAACCGAATCTGAGCATGTCTAGAATTTCCCAGAAGCGAGGCGAAACCACTCGCCAAAATCAGGGACTAAGTCCCTGGTTTTGCCAAGAAACGTGGCAATTGCAGCGTTTCTGTGGCAATGTTGGTGAGTCACGTGTCGAGTTTTTGATGCTGGCCTCGTCTCGTCTTCTAGAAGGTCCTTACGCTTATAAATACCCCTGTAGAGATCTGAAACGCAAACAGATTGAGAAATAGGCTAAGTTTTATCTCTTTTAGTGTAGGTTAATGTAGGTGTTCTTCTTTTCTTTTCTTTTCTTTTATATTTTTATTTCGTTTATAGATCATGTATTAGGGCTGAGAGATTCAGAGAGAGAAAGAGGGAGATTGATGTATAGATGGTGACAATCTATGTAAAGGTGTCTCCTTTCTTCTCCATTGTAACCTTCTCCATCTTCTACATGATGTTTAGCTAACTTTTCTTCTCATGGCAATCTAACTACTAACCACTAACCATCTAATCTCTTACTTAATAATCCACATGAATCTAATGGCCTCTACAAGGCCTTACTCTTGCAAGAGCCATTGATGGCTCATGATGATGGATTCTAACATTCTAACATTTCTAACATACCCACTAACTTGCTAACTTGTAACGTCTTCTTTATTTCATGTTACTTCTAATCGATTTTGATGATTCAATAGTAACTTGTAACTTTTTGTGTAGTATGGATGTGTTGTTTGAATATAGAAGAACAATCATAAGAGCCATGCTTTGTATCGTCTCTTGGACTAGTGATGGCCAAGGATTTATGTGAGGCAACTATCACTAAGAGGTTAGCATGGTTTGTGGAGCAATTAGTTATTAGTAGCCATGAGTTTTCTTTCATAATTTTCATCTTTCCTTTTATCTTATTTTAAAAATCAGTTTCAAAACACTTTTATCATTTTCATCATTATTTTCACCAACTTCTTAGTTCATCTTTGTTTCATCTTCTTTTTATTTTCAAAATCACTTCTCTTTTATTTTCACATCGCCTTCTTTACCAATCACTTTTGAGTTTCTTTTCTTTTTCTTTTTCTCATTCTTTAACAAAGAAGACTTGTTAACATAATAGTGAACGGACTGTTAATGCTTCTATCGCTTCTCGTCCTTGTGGATTCGACCCGTTGAGCCAATGCTATAATGGAAGTATCAAGAAAATATTAGCACACACACTTTTCATTAAATTTATAAAAATACACATTTCCAAGTGCTGATTCCGCCCTGATCAAATTTTGACGCCTTTACCAGGGATGGGAATGGTTTTGATTTAACGTTTTTGTTAAAATTTTCTTCTCTGTTTTGGTGTGCAGGGCAATTTTAATAGAGTTTTTACATTGCAAAAGTCTCCTCTTGCTTGTCTTTCTCTGCTCTAGAAAGCAAAAAGAACTTTGTTGCAGAAATCAAAGAAGAGTCGCGAAAATGCGGTAATTTTGTGGCAATTGTACTTTGTCTTTTATAGAAAATTTGCAAGTTGAATATATTGTTGTATTCTTCTGCTAATTATCTGCTTTGATTGCTTACACATTACAATAATTAAAGAACTAAAATACGGTAATTAGATGCTTTAAAAATGGTTTAAACATTTGCATTTAGGCACGTGTTAATTCAATTCTAATATACTGTATTTTGTTCTTTTATTGTGATCTGGACTGAGGTGTACATATGGCATTACATAAGATATAGGACAAACACGTGGGTGACTTACTCGCTTTATATTATATTCTTGTCTATATTGCACATTTGCACCAATTGGATTGAAGGGCATAACCCAATTCGAGATAAGGTGAGGATTTCATCATCATTGATTAGCCCAAAACCACCTCCCCACTAACACAACCCAAGCCCTAATAAAAATTGATAGACGTTGGCCCCTAGGGACATCTCGGACTCATTAAGAGATTGACCGAGGGTGGAACTTATTTTGAATCTTACTCTTGTGAAATCGGTATCTAAGGTTGGGGATTAAGAGGTTACACCTCGAAGATACTGTGATTTAGCATAATTAAGGCCCATTGCTTATGCATGGATACTTTCCACCATATTTTGCCCCTACTTGGCCGATTAGCTTGTGGTCAGATTCATACAACAACCTCCCCTGGGTAATCACCAGTTAGGAGTCGTCTAGGTCTAGGTCAACCCTAGTATCATCTTGGTTTTGATTTTCTTTCTTTTTGTTTGTTGTTTGGTTTTTCTTTTTGTTTGTGATTGTTTGTGAAATGAAATTCAACAATAACAATTCTTTCAATCCCAATATGAATCTATATTTCACATCGACGCCATTTGATTCGGATAATTTCAAACCAGTTTTTTATAATATGAACCAACCAAATACACTGGGTTGGAATTATCCGAATCAATATAACCCATACCCCTAATCTTATGACCATAATTTCCAAAATAATTTCCGCTCTTCACAGAGTCAATCGGGATTCACCTCCCCCGAGTCAAATTTTCAACCACCTTATCCACAATTTTCATAATTTTCACAATATTTATTTTCCTATTTTACTTCCTATACTCCTTTCTAGAATCACTAATTGAAGAAAAATCTGAGTTAGAAAAGAGTATCTAAGCCAACCTGCAAGAGGCCGAACGGGAATTTTAGAAAATGTTGGCCTCCCCAATTTCACAATATTTTCAAGAATCTTACTCAGTCCCACCTCTTCAAAATGATCAAACAACCATCTTGGAATTGACTGAGGAACTCTTGCGTGTGTCCGAGCGATAATCTCAAAACTTATTAAACTCATAATCTTCACAACTTTTTCAAAACCAATATTCTTACACTCCCTTTCTAGAACATCCACTAGAAGAAAAATCATACCTAAAAAAGAGTATAGAAATCTTGCAGGAGTCCACGCTATAATTTCAAAAATCTTCTGCCCAGTCTATCAATAGGTTAGAAATACAATTAAGTCAATTGGTCAATATTTATAGGAATGAGAAAACTCTCTCTTATCAACCTTTAACCAATTCAGATATCTCTAACTCTATTGATTTGACCCAGGACACATGCTATTTTGGAAACCAAGATTCAATTTCAGCACACTCATTTGAACTTGATCAAACTTCAAATTTTGAAAATCTCATTAACATTTTGGCAAGTTATCCTTTTTCTGAAATTGAACTTTGAGAATGAATATGATTTTGAACTTCAACTTGGTAATTTAATTTCACTTCTTGATTCAATGTTGACTCTAGTATCTTTACCTCACTTCAATATTTTTCTCGAGTCAACATTGGATCCTATGCCAGTCCATCTAAAATCGAACCACCAATCATTTATGATCAACAAATTGAACTTGACCAATTTCATACTTTTGAAAGTCCCACTGACAAATTGGCAAGTTCTCATTTTTATGAAATTGAACTCAGACAAAAATGTGACTTCGGTCCTCAAATTTGTGATCCAATTCAAATTCCCGAATCAATATTGACTCCTATTTTGGTACCCAATTTAAGCAACATTTTAGAGTCAGTTTTGATTCACACACCTGTCATTCTTGAACTGAATCACTATTCTTGGAAAGTCACATTCCGTTGTGGGAAAATGAATGAGGACTTGAATTTCAACTTCCTGATTTGGATCCGATTTCTGAACCAATTTGGACTCCTGAACCTTTACTTGACTTAAGTTAAATTCCCGAGTCGATATTAGTTAATGTACTTCCTGAGCCCAAATCAATCATTCCATCTTTTCATACCCCATTTTGGGCAAAGGTGTTGATAAAATTAACTCCGAAATTATTTTAAAATTTTGAAAATTAGATGGGGTAAAATTGTTAATAAATATCATTCATATATTCATCATTTTAGTGGGTTTTTATTATAGAGGTCATTGGTGGGTTCCTCCGAACTCCACGCAAATTGAATTGGGCTGCACCTCATGGACTAATCAGACCACCACCGAAATCACCACCTTGAGGTAATTTTTTCTTCCCTCTCTATTTGTTTCATGCATACATACATTCACGATGCATTGAGGATAATGTATTAGATAAGTGTGGGGGGGAGGGTATACTAACGTAGAGTTTTTAGATTTTCTTTCTTTTTCACTTCTTTTAGGATATTCTTAGAAATTTTTCCTTTTGTATAGGATTTTTCCTTTCTTTAAAAAAAACTTTTTAAAATAAGAGATAAAGTTTTGATCTATTTTTAAGAAAATTAAAATGATCTGAAAAATTAAGAAAACCTTAATTTTGACATTTTAAACCTAGTCGAAATAATGGATCTTATTTAAAATTATAGGTTAAGTAAGATAAATTAGAGAGATAGTTATATATGTTATATATGAAGACTTACACATTTTATGATGGAAACAAAGACTTAAAATATCATAAAACAAAAATAAATAAAAAGAAAAAATATATGTTATATATGAAGAAAAAAATCAAATCACTTATTAAGCTGGATAACTATGCCTCAAGAAGCATGATTATTCACGCCTAAAGAGTGATCATAAGAAACAAATAATTCCTCTTAGTTTTGTGGCCTTGTTTACTTGAGTCCATAAACTCAAGGGATGTTTTCTCATCTGATGCCCCAAGACCGTCTGGTCTGGGAGTCATCGGTTAAAGGCTCATTGCCCGAATAAACTAGAAAGCCTAAGTAAACTAAGGAAAGAAAAAAGAGAAAAAAATATATATAAATAAATGGCTTGATGGTTAGAGTTGAAATCCCAGAAATTTTCACTGTCACAAAGTGCATATTATTTAGGTTTTATCAAAAAAAAATATTCAAACCAATTTTAAATTTTTACCTTAATTGAAGACAAGATCTTGCTTCTAAAATAAGTTTAAGAAAGAATAATTTTTGGTAGACTTATGATCTGAGATCACGTATATTTTTACAAAAATATTTTAAAAAGTTGTCTCTCTTTCAAAATGCATTTTATAAATATTAACATTTATTTTCTTTCCTTATGGATTTTTTGGGTGCAATCCGCTGAAAACCCTCAGGAGACAAAACTCCTCCTCCAGGGGTAACCTAGAGGTTTAACGGCTTATTTCACACGCCCAGTGCAATCGCGTCACCTGCGAAAGTGGTATAATAATATTTGTAGTATAGTTTTTTTTTCTTGTTTCGCTCGGGACGAACAAATAGATAAGTGTGAGGGTGTAATTAGTTTACAATTCTACATTATTACATTACATTTTCCTACCGGTTTATGAATAAAATATCATTTCTAACTGTATTTTGGTCTACTTTGTAGATAATCAAGAGTCTAAAGGCAAAGGAGAAATAAGAGCTTAATTAAACCCATTTTTAGGTAATTAATTTCGGATTTCTTGGAGGCCAAGTTAGAGAGTTTCTAGAAGATATATTGAATCTGGATGTTGGCGGGCGTCTGAAAAAAAATTTAGACCCAAATAACTGAATCTGAGCATATCTGGAATGTCCCTAAAGCGAGGCAAAACCACTCGCCAAAAAAAGGGACCTAAGTCCCTGGTTTTGCTTTAAAAATGCGACAATTGCTGCATTTTCGTGGCAATGTTGGCGAGCCACGCATCAATTTTTGATGTGTGACCTCGTCTCGTCTTTCAGAAGGTCCTTATGCCTATAAATAGTCATGTAGAGACCTGAAATGCAAGCAGATTGAGAAATTGACTAGGTTTTCTCTCTTTTAGTATAGGTTTGTGTCAGTGTTCTTCTTTTCTTTTCTTTTCTTTTGTATTCTCATTTCGTTTATAGATCGTGTATTAGGGCTGAGAGATTCAGAGAGAGATTGATGAAATAGATGGTGACAATCTATGTAAAGGTGTCTCCTTTCTTCTTCATTGCAATCTTCTCCATCTTCTACATGATACTTAGCTAACTTTTCTTCTCATGATAATTTAACTACTAACTACTAACCATCTAACCTCTTACTTGATAATCCACATGAATCTAATAGCCTCTAAGGCCTTACTCTTGCAAGAGCCATTGATGGCTCATGATGATGGATTCTAACATTCTAATATTTCTAACATCAAACCCACTAACTTGCTAACCTGTAATGTCTTCTTTATTTCATGCTCACCTCTAACTGGTTTTGATGATTTAATAGTAGCTTGCAACTTGTTATGTGGTATGGATGTGTTGTTTAAATGTAGAAGAATAATCTTATAAGCCATACTTTATATTGTCTCTTGAAGCTAAGGACTAGTGATGGCCAAGAATCCATATAAGCCAAGGACTAGTGATAGCGTCTGACGAAAATTTAGACCCAAATAACTGAATCTGAGCATATCTGGAATGTCCCTGAAGTGAGGCAAAACCACTCGCCAAAAAAAGGGACCTAAGTCCCTGGTTTTGCTTTAAAAATGCGACAATTGCTGCATTTTCGTGGCAATGTTGGCGAGCCACGCATCAATTTTTGATGTGTGACCTCGTCTCGTCTTTCAGAAGGTCCTTATTGTAAGTTCACCTAGAGGGGGGGTGAATAGGTGATGGCTAATCTAATGGTCACTTAATGCTAAATAATGCAAATAATGTGAAAGCAAAAAGCAATTATGACCTAATTAAACTTTTACACTAAACACTATGTATAACACAAGAGTGTTGCTGAATTCCCCGTGAAGGGCTCTGGACAAACTCCTCTAGATTCCCCTTGAATGGGTTGAGGTGCCGCGTTGGCTCTCTTGGTTGAATACAAGTGTTAGTCAACAATCCCAAGTAAGTATATCAATTTAAGCACAATGTATATCAAGCATGTAAATGAAAGCACAATAAATAGCATGCAAGATATAAAAGAGACAAAGAGAGAAAGAGACAATGTATATCAAACACAAGGGTATGTTTCGAGGTTCGAGCACACTTGCTCTACATCCCCGCCTTCAACACACGAAGGATTTCCACTATGCAAGATCCTAATGGATCACTCCTCAGTGCCGCAACACCTACAAGCCCTCGGACTGCCTAGTCCCGTACACACGCAAGCTCACTAGCTCGCCGAGGCCGCACCTCAAACCACCGAGTCCGCACCCGAACTCAAAACAACCACGAGCACACTTGCCCGTCTCCTCAAAGTACAAAGATGAAATTTTTGGTGATCTACAACACTTTGATCACCAATTACAAACTCTCACAACACAATCCTATGGATAGATAAGGCAATGGATAGCTCAAGTGATTGTGAGAAAGCAAGGAAAGAACTATGGTGAAAAACTCAAAGAATCACTTTAAATACTCTTGATAAAATCTTCCCTTTAGATAGGAAATATTTGCTCTCTATTTTGTGGAGAAAAACTTCAGAAAAGAGTGAGAAAAACTGGCTCAAAGCTCTCTTAAAATCTTCTTGCAAAACAATGACCAAACCCCCAAATTTATAGGCCAGAAAAATATAGCCGTTGGGGTCTGTCAGAGCTGCCGGTCGACCCGTGCGGTCGACCGCCAACGGTCAGAAATCCGACCGTTGGAGCCACGGTCGACCGCCTGGGTCGACCGACCCACTGGAGCTGAGAGTCTAACTCTCTGTCGGTCGATCCGTACGGTCGGCCGAACTTTCCAGAGAGCTCTGCTCTCTGGAGCGGTCGACCCGTACGGTCGGCCGTCCTCCAGTGCACAAAGGCGTGCACGTCTGTGCACGTCGGTCGACCCGAGCCGGTCGACCGACTTCAGATATAGTCGACTAGTTAAGTCGACTAGTCGACTTGGCTGAAGCCTGAAACAGTTTTCTGGAATTAAAAAGTTAGTCTTTTTGGCTCAAATAAAATCCCATAAAATACTTAAAAATCTACAAAATAGTTTAACCAATATACATTGAAATACAAACATGCTTGCACAAAATCAAGGTATGTTATAAAAGATTGGACTATTTTTGTAACTTGAAAATATTTGGCTCATGATAAAAACTGTTTTTTCAAAACAAAATTTTCCAAAACATGTTTTTCCAAATCTTCATTAAATACAAAAACAAGATATACTTTTAAAGCATAGTGTGTATGGATATGATCTACTACACAATCAAGATGAAATATCTATGTTTTTGACATTAAGCTCTAAATAAGGTTTTGATTGAAACATATAACTTTGAATACCCAAAAATCAAAACTATGTTTTTCCAAAAATGAAAGTCTTTTCTAAATCTGAAAATTCTTTTATGAAAAGATAACAAATTCAAGAGTGTGTGTGTATGGTATACTGAGCAATCCACCAACTATCTATCCTTTACATTTTACTCTAAAACAAAAACAAAATCTTATACCTAGACACAAGTCTTCATCTTCTTGAAGTCTTCACTTGAAGGCTTCTCATCTTCTTGACTTGGTCCAAGCTTGATCCAAAAGCTCCTTGGATCACATGTTGCTAGCTCCAAATCTTGACATTTTATCCTTTGTTGAGCTATGCACCTACTAAGATCTTGATAATGAATCTATCACTAATTAAACACAAGATCATTAGTATTATAACTACATGAGTTGATCATCATCAAAACTAGAGTGATGGCCTTTGGGCCAATAATCTCCCCCTTTTTGATGATGATAAAACTCATGAAGTTGTATATGCATGGATTAAAGTAAAGCTTCAAAGAAGCTCCCCCTTAACTCATGCATACAAAATAAATAATAGATATGGCAATGAGGCACATGAGTATGTATGCAAGTATGGAGATAAAACATGCAACAAGCATAAATCAAAATCTTTTTCTCCTATTTGCAATACAAAAATATATATGCATAAACATAAAATCTTATTCAACCATGCATATAAACTCAAAATCTTTCTCCCCCTTTTGTCAATCATCAACAAAGGGTTCAAAGAAAAATCAAATCAAACAAATTTTTCTCCCCCTTTTTGTCAAAAGCAAAGAGATCAAGAAGGGGTAATACAAATCATTCAATAAAGATTTATATGCGATATACATTCATGAAGAGGAAGACGCTAAATTAGCTTCCCTACACATATGCATTACATGAAGAAGGGATGACAAGCCCTAACTCACATAACACATGTTATGTAATGCATAAGAGGAGATGTGAAGCTCCCCCTACACACGTATATCATACAAAGAATAGTTGTCAAGCTCCTCAATTTATAATATACTCAACATGAATCTATATGTAAGAGAGATGTTAAGCTCTCCTTGCATATAGGCAATACAAATCAAAAATTTTAAATTTCTCTCGATAAAACAAATTTTGAAAACATATTGCATAAGCTTTAAGAATTACCAATTGAAAGTTGAATTTAGCTTAGCATATAATAACCATTGTGCTTTAAATATGTAAGACAATTTTAACTAAGCACAAATAACACAAATATGTATGAAAAAAGGAATACCAATAGAAATTGATATAATTTGAATTTGAAAGCATTCATACATACAATCAAAATGTGAGTTTATATAAATCATATTGATACTAATTGAAAATATCCAATGATACCAATTGAAGAGTAAGCTTATCGTATACTCTACCATATGAAGAATTTGCACTAGTTAATATGACAATATTTTAAAACTAGTACGAAAACCTTCAAGCAAGGAATAAAGCAAAAAATGTCAATTAATCTCAATATTCCTTTAAATCATCACACATTTTTTTTATTAAAAAAAATTTATATTTCAAGATATATGTATGTTTTGACAACACAATAAGTATACATACATATCTCTTAAATACAATTGAGTCCATATAAATAGATTTGCATTAAAGGCAAATGACTCAAGAGGTATACATGTATATCTTAAAGTTTGACAAAATACACATATACATGAAATGAAAACACATGATCATAAATCAAATCCAAAAAGTGGAAATATAAGTTTAAAAATGTATGTATCATCAAAACCAAGCAATACAAGCACATTTCATGGGTTCAAATAAGCATTCAAGCACAAATATAAATAGATTTATTTGTGGCCCACGATATGTACAAGTATAAATCCTAGTGTTGACAAAAACTAACATATAAACTAATATTCAAATCATGAAGCATCAAATTTTGAGAAAAATAGAATCATGTGTCAATCTCAAAAATTATTTGAAGAATAAATAACTAGTATAAATTGTTTTTGAAAAACTAGTTAAAGATCCTTCAAATATATCAAATCTTATATTTTTCATAAACATAACTAGATACATAAAAATTTAAGCACTCATGGTCTATAAGGCTCAAAATGCTTTTAACAAAAGTGTGAGTGTTAAACGATCATGTAAATAGCATTTTTATGAAAATAGTCAATGAAGCTCAAAAAGATCATAAGTCACATATTAAAAAAATCATTTTTCATTAAAACACTAATCTTCATGGTATATGTATGATTAATCCAATCCTAACAATACACATACATATCCCAAATATAAAAGAGTCTATCAAATATATTTGCATGAAGGCAAGAGACTCACGGGTATACATGTATATTATTAGTTTTGAATTAAAAATACATATACATGAAGTAAAGCATAAAGTAGGTAAAACATGTATAAAAGAGAATCATCAAAACTAGTTTATACATAGGCATATAGTGGATACAAGTGAGCATGAAGTTCAAATATATATGAGTCAATTGTAATTCACTATTTGTATATGTATAAATGCAAGTTTGACACATTCTACATCTAAGCATGTAAATACCACATGAAGCACATAAAAATATGAACATGCTATGAATATGACAAATGAACTAGCATGTACATAAAAAGTAGGAGTTTAGATATTGTTACCAACTCCAAAGCTCCAAAAATGGTGGCCTTTCCACCAAAACTCCTTGATAGCGATGCATCTAAAAGTATGTCCATCAAGTCTATTGCATCCATTACCAAGGCACCAAATCTCTCACGTCTTGAGAGATCCCTCACCTACATCAAAAACATGGGGTGGGGGTTTGGTACCCATTTTTGCTTGGGTCCTTGGGGTTAGACTTGTAAGGAACCCAAAATCTTTTATAATTAGCAAAATTTAGAGAATTAATATTATCATAACAAAACTTTGCTAAATGGCCTTTGCGGCCACAATGTGTACATATGTACACCTTAGTATGCTTATGTGTAGGAGTGTGATCATGTTGTGCAACATAAGCATGATGATGTGCATGAATGGTTGGAGTTTGTTTCTTTGAAAACAAAGACTCCAATTTAGTATGATTGAATGCACAAGAGTTCAATGTTGAACTCAAATTATCCATTTTATTTTTCAAATTCTTAATCTCATTAGTTGTGGCATGTAAAGCATGATGAGATATGAAATCATTTTTCCTCTTCTTTTGTGAAACAAAATCTTTTTCTTTTCACAAATTTTTCTTTTCAAAGATTTATTTTCTTAAAAAACATCTCTTTGTTTTTCCACCAAACCAATTTTAGTTTTCAAACTAGTGTTCCCTTCACATAAATCATTCAATTTTGCAAGCAAGGAAACATTCTCATTTTTCAAATCTTTATTTTCTTTTTTTAAGCATGCCATTTTATTTTCTAATGAATCTTTTTCATTAAGCATGGCATCAAAATTCTTTTTCAAATTATTATTCTTCTTTTTAAGCATGTCATATTTTTCAAGCACAAGATGACAAAAAGTAGTAAGCTCATCATATGAAATGTCTTCATCATCGGATTCGGAGTTTACCTCAAGGGGGTTATCCCCTTGGACCATGTAGCACACGTTGGAGATGTCGCTTCCAACGTCTGAATTGCTCCCGGCATAATATAAATCTTTTTCGCCAAGGGAGGTGATGATGTTCCAAGTTACAAAAGCCGATTCAACATTAGAAACCCTAAAAAGATATTCATCATTTAGGGTACATTTAAGAGCATGAAGGGCTTTTGCATTAGCCTCAAAATTCTTACCATTTGAACAATATGAATCATTAGATATGGCAAGATATACATGAATGCCTAAGGCCTTGAGGTACAATGACATCTTAACCTTCCAAATTTGGATGTTAAGAATGTCAAAGGTGGGTGGTGACATGAAGTCCATGGTGTGTGTACAAATCTTGTGATTAGCCTACAGTGAGGATCTTTAACGCTAGGTTGTTAGACCCAAATCAGAGTACCAAGCTCTAATACCAATTGTAAGTTCACCTAGAGGGGGGTGAATAGGTGATGGCTAATCTAATGGTCACTTAATGCCAAATAATGCAAATAATGCGGAAGCAAAAAGCAATTATGACCTAATTAAACTTTTACACTAAACACTATGTATAACATAAGAGTGTTGCCGAATTCCCCGTGAAGGGCTCTGGACAAACTCCTCTAGATTCCCCTTGAATGGGTTGAGGTGCCGCGTTGGCTCTCTTGGTTGAATACAAGTGTTAGTCAACAATCCCAAGCAAGTATATCAATTTAAGCACAATGTATATCAAGCATGTAAATGACAATAAATAGCATGCAAGGTATAAAAGAGACAAAGAGAGAGTGTGAGCAATCGCAAACACAAGGGTATGTTTTGAGGTTCGAGTACACTTGCTCTACATCCCCGCCTTCGACACACGAAGGATTTCCACTATGCAAGATCTCAATGGATCTCTCCTCGGTGCCGCAACACCTACAAGCCCTCGGACTGCCTAGTCCCGTACACAGGCAAGCTCACTAGCTCGCCGAGGCCGCACCTCAAACCACTGAGTCCGCACCCGAACTCAAAACAACCACGAGCACACTTGCCCGTCTCCTCAAAGTACAAAGATGAAATCTTTTGTGATCTACAACACTTTGATCACCAATTACAAACTCCCACAACACAATCCTATGGATAGATAAGGCAATGGATAGCTCAAGTGATTGTGAGAAAGCAAGGAAAGAACTATGGTGAAAAACTTAAAGAATCACTTTAAACACTCTTGATAAAATCTTCCCTTTAGATAGGAAATATTTGCTCTCTATTTTGTAGAGAAAAACTTCAGAAAAGAGTGAGAAAAACTGGCTCAAAGCTCTCCTAAAATCTTCTTACAAAACAATGACCAAACCCCCAAATTTATAGGCCAGAAAAATATAGCCGTTGGGGTCTGTCAGAGCTGCCGGTCGACCCGTGCAGTCGACCGCCAACGGTCAGAAATCCGACCGTTGGAGCCACGGTTGACCGCCTGGGTCGACCGACCCACTGGAGCTGAGAGTCTAACTCTCTGTCGGTCGACCCGTACGGTTGGCCGAACTTTCCAGAGAGCTCTGCTCTCTGGAGCGGTCGACCCGTACGGTCGGCCGTCCTCCAGTGCACAAAGGCATGCACGTCTATGCACGTCGGTCGACCCGAGCCGGTCGACCGACTTCAGATATAGTCTACTAGTTAAGTCGACTAGTCGACTTGGCTGAAGCCTGAAACAGTTTTCTGGAATTAAAAAGTTAGTCTTTTTGGCTCAAATAAAATCCCATAAAATACTTAAAAATCTACAAAAATAGTTTAACCAATATACATTGAAATACAAACATGCTTGCACAAAATCAAGGCATGTTATAAAAGATTGGACTATTTTTGTAACTTGGAAATATTTGGCTCATGATAAAAACTATTTTTCCAAAACAAAATTTTTCCAAAACATGTTTTTTCCAAATCTTCATTAAATACAAAAACAAGATATACTTTTAAAGCATAGTGTGTATGGATAAGATCCACTACACAATCAAGATGAAATATCTATGTTTTTGACATTAAGCTCTAAATAAGGTTTTGGTTGAAACATATAACTTTGAATACCCAAAAACCAAAACTATGTTTTTCCAAAAATGAAAGTCTTTTCTAAATCTGAAAATTCTTTTATGAAAAAACAACAAATTCAAGAATGTGTGTGTATGGTATACTTGAGCAATCCACCAACTATCTATCCTTTACATTTTACTCTAAAACAAAAACAAAATCTTATACCTAGACACAAGTCTTCATCTTCTTGAAGTCTTCACTTGAAGGCTTCTCATCTTCTTGACTTGGTCCAAGCTTGATCCAAAAGCTCCTTGGATTACATCGTGCTAGCTCCGAATCTTGACATTTTATCCTTTGTTGAGCTATGCACCTACTAAGATCTTGATAATGAATCTGTCACTAATTAAACACAAGATCATTAGTATTATAACTATATGAGTTGATCATCATCAAAACTAGAGTGATGGGCCTTTGGGCCAACACTTATGCCTATAAATAGTCATGTAGAGACCTGAAATGCAAGCAGATTGAGAAATTGACTAGGTTTTCTCTCCTTTAGTATAGGTTTGTGTCAGTGTTCTTCTTTTCTTTTCTTTTCTTTTGTATTCTCATTTCGTTTATAGATCATGTATTAGGGCTGAGAGATTCAGAGAGAGATTGATGTAATAGATGGTGATAATCTATGTAAAGGTGTCTCCTTTCTTCTTCTTTGCAATCTTCTCCATCTTCTACATGATACTTAGCTAACTTTTCTTCTCATGGTAATTTAACTACTAACTACTAACCATCTAACTTCTTACTTGATAATCCACATGAATCTAATAGCCTCTACAAGGCCTTACTCTTGCAAGAGCCATTGATGGCTCATGATGATGGATTCTAACATTCTAATATTTCTAGCATCGAACCCACTGACTTGCTAACTTGTAATGTCTTCTTTATTTCATGCTCACCTCTAACCGGTTTTGATGATTTAATAGTAGTTTGCAACTTGTTATGTGGTATGGATGTGTTGTTTAAATGTAGAAGAACAATCTTATAAGCCATACTTTATATCGTCTCTTGAAGTCAAGGACTAGTGATGGCCAAGGATCCATATAAGGCAACTATCACTGAGAGATTAGCATGGTTAGTGGAGTAATTAGTAGTTAGTATCATTGAGTTTTCTTTCATAGTTTCATCTTTCCTTTTATCTTATTTTAAAAATCAATTTCAAAACTCTTTTTTCAATTTTATCATTGTTTTTACCAACTTCTTAGTTCATCCTTGTTTCATCTTCTTTTTGTTTTCAAAACCACTTCTCTTTTATTTCACATCGCCGTTTCATCGCCTTCTTCACCTAACACTTCTGTATTTCTTTTCTTTTTCTTTTTCTTTTTCTCATTCTTTAATAAAGAAGACTTGTTAACATAACATGTGAATGGACTGTTAATGCTTCTATCGTCTTCCATCCCTGTGGATTCGACTCGTTGAGCCAATGCTATAACGGAAGTATCGAGGGAACATTAACACACACGCTTTTCATTAAATTTACAAAAATACACATTTTAAGTGCTAGTTTCGCCCCGATCATCTATGAGCTTGAGCATTCCACAACTAATCTATCCTTTACATTTTATCTAAAAATAAAATTTTAACACTTACAAACTTGACATAAGTCTTAAAAATCTCCTCTTGAAAAATTTCTTCTCCATCTTGACTTGGTTCAAACTTGATCTATAAGTTAGACTCCACTTTGAGTACTTGATGTGATCTTGAAGCACGAGCTCTTGAATCAACACGTGCTAGCTTCAAAAACTTGACTTCGAATCTTTCGTTGAAGCTAACCACCGACTAAGATCTTGATCAAATATCTGAAACTAATTAAGTACAAGATCATTAGTACTATAACTTCATAAGTTAATCATCATCAAAACTAGAGTGATGGGCCTTTGGGCCAACAATCTCTCCTTTTTGATGATGACAAAACTCATGGAGTTATATATGCATGGATTAAAGATAAGCTTCATAGAAGGTCCTCTTTAACTCATGCATAGCAAAAACAATAAGGATATTCAATAAAAGCTCATAAACAAAAACAAATATATATGCATATATAACAAATGTTAAGCATGCATATATAAACTCTCTAAATTCTTTCCCCTCTTTTGTCAATTCATCAACAGAGGGGTGAAGTAAACAAACAATATAAAAGTATATGTGATACGCATTCATGAAGAGGAGAGACGTTAAGTTAGCTCCCTCTGCATACATGCATTAAATGAAGATGGGGTGACTAAACCCTTACCTACATAAGCATAATATACAATGTATAAATTGAGATGTTAAGCTCTCCCTATACACGTGTACCACATAAAGAAGAGAGATCAAGCTCCTCAATATGTAAGAATACACTCAATATGAATCTATATATAAAGGAGATGTTAAGCTCCCCTTACATATAGGTAATACATATCAACAAATTTTGAAAAAAGTTTGAAACACTTTTTTAAAAACAAAATTTAGAAAATTCTTAAAGTCAACAAAATGAATTATGATACCTATGAAATCAAATTGTACCTGCCAAAAAAATATAGGTACTACTAGTAGATAAACAAAATTATTTAGATACCAATAGTAGATTTTGATACCAATTGAAGATGAAACATGAAGTATATTTTGATACCAAAAAAATACCAATCAAAATAAATGCATAAGCCTCTAGAGATACCAATCAACATCTGGAATTAAATCAAGCTTAGCATAAACCTTTTTTTGCTTAAAATAAAATGTGTGGTGTTATAAAATAAGTACAATCTAAATCACATATATGTATGCATGAAAATGGAAATACCACATGAAATATGGTGCATACATCTATATAGAAACCAAAATATGATCGTATAAAATAAATAAATCATGAAAATTATGTATAACTCATAACTACCACCCAATTCATGCACATGTTAAAAGATATTCATTTAAGGGTATACGAGACATGGTCACCCCATCAACCGCCCTTAAATTGGTAGGGGTTTTAAAAAATAAGAGTTTAAAAATAATTTAACATGTTTGAAAACTCTACCAATTTAAGAATCAAGAAACTAGTTTAAAATAATTTTTAAATAACTAGTTAAATATCCTTAAAAAATGAAACTAAATCATATATATCTCATGAAACATGTGTATTACACAAAATTGACACTCAAAATTTATAAAGCTCATATAAATCTCATGAAAACAAAGTCATGAGTAAACAAAAAGATACGAGTGCATAAGAATCTTACAAATAACATATTCATGAAAATAAACACTAAGGCTCAAAATATAACTTGTATGAAATTTTTTTCTCAAAAACATGATATATCACATAGTTATGCACGAATCATCAAAACAAGAACATATAATGTACAAACAAACAAATAATTGAGAACATAAGAGAATTAGAGCATGTAAAGCATGTATCTCAAAAATTGTACATGTATAATACAAGTTTTAATAGAATATGTATATGAACATGATATAGGCATTTAAATCTATTTAAATTTTTTTCAAAAATACATAGTTAGGTAACCAATCAACTCATCTGTAAGCACAAAATAACATAGAATAGAGTTTAGATCACTACACTAGCATATAAGCATTAAAATCATATAAATATATTTAAAGTGGAGGAAGAAATGGTTACCAAAAACCGTGTAGCCAATTCATTTCTCCAAAACATGAGGTGGTCATCCAACCATGCTTTCTTGATAGCGATGCATCAAATGGGTATGTCCATCAAGCTCATGCATCTACCACCAAGATACCAACCCTCTCACATTTTGTGAGAGCCAACACCTACATCAAATACAAGAGGTAGAGATTTTGGTACCCATTTCTTTTTGGGTCCACGGGGGTTAGCAATAATTGGAACCCAAACATTATTATTAGCAAATTTTAAAGAATTTATTCTATAAAAACAAAATTTTACAAGATGGCCTTTGTGGCCACAATGCGTACATTGGTGCACTCTAGCATACATATGTGTAGTGAGAGTGTAAGCATGATGTATATGTGATGTATGCTGTGTAGGGTGTGCATGAATGTGTGAAACTTGTTTCTTGCGAAACATAAATTCTAATTTATTGTGGTTAAATGCACATTGGCTCAAAGTGGAGCCTAAACAATCAATTTTTTCTTCAAAATGCAAATATTATTATCAATCTTGGAAGAAGAAACATAAGAAACAAAATTTATTTTCATTTTAGAAAAATTTTCTTTTTCTTTTAAAATAATCTTATTTTTTAAAGAATCGTTTTCTTTCAAAATGATCTCCTTTCTTTTTCGAAAAAAATAATTTTATTCTTCAAACATTTATTTTCTTTTGAAATGATTTCAAACTCATTTTTAAGAGAGTCTTTTCTTTTAAAA
Organism: Agave tequilana; assembly: GCA_038442645.1. Classification (NCBI taxonomy): domain Eukaryota; kingdom Viridiplantae; phylum Streptophyta; class Magnoliopsida; order Asparagales; family Asparagaceae; genus Agave; species Agave tequilana. Next base: position 138,956 of record JAVJIF010005708.1, on the reverse strand, counting down.
CTAAATTATTTTTATTTTTCAAATTTTTGTTTTTCATTTTTAACAATTCATACTTTTTAAGAAGTTGTTGATAAAATAAAGCAAGCTCATCATATGGCATGTCAACATCTTCATCAATCTCGAATTCAGAATTTACCTCAGGGGGTCATCCCCTTGGACCATGTAACACATGTTGGAAGTAGCAGTTCCATCATCCGAGTCACTCCCCATGCAGTATTACTTTTTCACCAAGAGAGATAAAGGGGTTCTATACTACAAAAGCCGAATCAAAATTAGCAACTTTAGATAAATATTCATCATTTAGGGTAGACTTTATAGCATGGATGACTTTTGTGTAAGCCTCAAGATACTTGCCATTAATAAAATAAGAATTTTTAATAGTGGCAAAATAAACATGAATACCTAAGGATTTTAGGTACATAGACATTTTAACTTTCCAAATTTGGAGGTAAAGAATGTCAAACATGGGAGGTGCAAGAAAATACATGTGTGTATATGCAAATATTGTGATTAGCAAAAATATGATCTTTAACTCCAGGTTGTTTGACCCAAATCAAGAGCACCAAGCTCTGATACCAATTGTAGGTCACCTAGAGGGGGTGAATAGGTGACAAGCTAATCTAATGCAAAACAAATGCGAAATTAAAACTATTTATGCAAACTAAAACTATTATGTAAACACACAACGTATAACCAAAGAGTGTAGCCAAATTCTCGGTAAAGAGCTCTGGACTTCTCCTCAAGATTCCTCTAGATTAAGAGTTGAGGTGCCACTATGGCTCTCTTGGTTGAATACTAGTGTATGCAAACAATCCCAACCAAATATATAAGTGAAGCACAAGGGGGAATATTAAACATCTAATAAATATAAACAATAAGAGCATGCAAGAAATAAAACACAAGTGAGAGAGAAGCAATCGTAAACACGGGAGATTTGTTTTGAGATTCGAGCACACTTGCTCTACGTCCCCGCCTTCAACACTATGAAGGATTTTCACTAAAATCGATCCCACAAGATTACTCGGTGCAACAACACCTATAATGAGCTCCCTCAAGAACTCTTGGACCCGTAAATCCCTCACATATTCCCATAAGAACAATACACACAAGAATACTAGCTTGCCGAGGCTGCACCTCTACAATGAGCTCCCTCAAGAACTCTACACAATGCGAACCCTTAAGTTCGCCTCCTCAAATACAAAGATGAAACCTTAGTGATCTATACACTTTGATCACCAAAAACGCTCTTACACAAAGCTCCTGTAGGATAGATATGGCAATGGAAAAGCTCAAGCTTGTATGAGAAAACAAGGTATATAGAGTGATGGAAAACTCAAGAAATCTCTTTCGAAAACACTCTTTAAAAACTCTCCTTTGATATTTTAGCCCAAAAATATGTGGCGAAAAACCCTAAGAGAGATGAGAAAAATTGGCTCTAAAACTCCTCCAAAATCTTGTGTAAAACTAGCCAAAACAGCCCCCTTTTATAGAGCTACAAAAACTAGCCGTTGGGGCAAACCCCTAGGCCAGATGACTTGTCGGTCGACTGGCCAACGGTCATATTTATGACCGTTGGTGTTGCCGGTCGACCGTACCCAGGTCTTGACCTGTCGATCAACCGATTGGTCAACCGGGGCAAGAACCAGAGAGCAAACCTCTCTGGCCGGTCGACCACCCGGTTGACTGGGGCCAAATCCAGAGAGTGAACTCTCTGGATAGGTCGACTGGCTGGGCGACCGTCCCTCAAGCCAAGGTTGTGTGCACGTTATGTGCACATCGGTCGACCGGTCGGTCGACTGACTTTTGGCTCGGTCGATCGGTCGATCAATCGCCAGAAGGCCAGGTCAGGAATAAAAAGGGATTAAAACTTGATTATTTAACATCCTATAAAATCATATAAAATCCACAAAAATCAGTTCATTGAAATATTTGTAATCCAAATATGTGTGATAAAAAATCAACACATATCACAAACAAGTTGAACTATTTTTGTGATATAGAAATTCAACTTTAAACAAAAACCGGTATTTTTCAAAATTAAACTTTTAAATGAAAAACTGATTTTTTCAAAACTTGTCCAAATATAAAAAGAAGATATTAAAGCACTTTTGAAGCAAAGTGTGTATGGATATGATCCAATACACATATAAGATGAAATATTTATATTTTTGACATTAAGCTTTAAACAAAGTTTTGATAAATACCAAAACTCAAACATATAATATAGAAGTATCAAATAAGTTTTTCTACATTGGAACCAACAATGTGTATGGATGAAATCCAAAACACATATAAATCATGTAAACTTGTTTTGATGAATTTTATTCATGAAACATAAAGATATCTACTTTGAAGTTCAAAATCACAACGGTATTTTCTAAAATTAAAATCATTCTTATGAATACACATATAAATTGTGTGTGTGAGTGTATGAGCTTGAGCATTCCACAACTAATATATCCTTAACATTTTATCTAAAAATAAAATCTTAACACTTACAAACTGTTGGCCCAAAGGCCTATCACCCTAGTTTTGATAATGATCAACTCATGAAGTTATGATTACTAATGATCTTGTGTTTAATTAGTGACAGATTCATTATCAAGATCTTAGTAGGTGTGGAGCTTCAACAAAGGATTTAAAGACAAGTTGGAAGCTAGCACCGGTTGATTCACGAGCCTATGCATCAAGAACACATCTAGAGATGAGCTCGGTGGATTGCATTTGGACCAAGTCAAGAAGATGAGAAGCCTTCAAGTGAAGACTTCAAGAAGATGAAGACTTGTGTCTAGGTATAAGATTTTGTTTTGTTTTAGTTAAAATGTAAAGGATAGATAGTTGGTGGATTGCTCAAGCCTATATCACACACACACTCTTGATAGAATTGCTTTCATAAAAGAATTTTTATGACTAGAAAAGATTTTTCATTTTTGGAAAAATACTACTTTGGTTTTTGGTATTTCTATGATACATATCTTTTAACCAAAACCAAGATTTATGCTTAATGTCAAAACATAGATATTCCATATTGATTGTGTAGTGGATCATATCCATACACACTATACTTTAATAAGTTCAAAATATCTTGTTTTTGTATTTTGAGAAGTTATGGAAAAACAAGTTTTAGAAAAACATGTTTTTAGAAAAACAGTTTTTATTTTTGAGCCAATATTTCCAAGTTACAAAAATAGTTCAAATCTATTATAACATGCCTTGATTTTGTGCAAGCATGTTTGTGTATCATTGCATAACATTGAAACTATTTTGTAGATTTATTGAGGATTTATGGGATTTATGTTAAGTTAATAAACTACCATAAAAATCCCAGTTTTTCAGACCAGGAATTGGCTGACAGACCAAATCGGTCGACCGGGCAGTCGACCGCAGCTTGGTCGGGTCGACCGTCCGGTCGACTGACGTGCACAGCCTTGTGCACGTTGTCAGCACAGTGGTCCGGTCGACCGGACGGTCGACCGCTGCAGAGAGTTCTGCTCTCTGGATTTCTGGGTCGACCGGGCGGTCGACCGGTGGCTCCAACGGGTCAAAATATGACCGTTGGACGGTCGACCGGCCGGTCGACCGGCAGCTCTGACAGACTCCAACGGCTAGTTTTCTGGCAGCCTATAAATTGGGGTTTTTTATCATTGTTTGAAGCCAAGTTTTTAGAAACTCTTAGAGCCAGTTTTTCCTAGTCTTTTCAGAGGGTTTTCTCCACAAGATTTAAGTGCAAATACTTCCAATCAAAAGGGAAGATTTTATTAAGAGTGTAAAAGTGATTCTTTGTGTTTTTCACCATAGTTCTTTCCTTGCTTTTCTCACACCACACTTGAGCTATCCATTGCTATATATTCCTATAGGTGTGTTGTAGTGAGAGTGCTCTTTAGGTGATCAAGTGTTGTGATCACCAAAGATCTTTTCTTTGTTCTTTGAGGAGACGGGCAAGTGTGCTCGTTGGTGGTTGGAGTTCGGTTGTGAACTCTATGGTTTGAGGTGCGGCCTCGGCGAGCTTGTGAAGCTTGCGTGTGTACGGGACTTGGGAGTCCGAGGGCTTGTAGGTGTTGCGGCACCAAGGAGAGATCCGTTGGGATCGTGCATAATGGAAAACCTTCGTGTGTCGAAGGCGGGATGTAGAGCAAGTGTGCTCGAACCTCGAAACAAACCCTTTGTGTTTGCGATTGCTTACTCTATCTCTCTCTCTCTCTCTCTCTCTCTCTCTCTCTCTCTTTGTCTCTTTTATATCTTGCATTCAATAATTGTCTTTATCATTTACATGCTTGATATACTCCCTTGTGCTCATAATTGCTATACTTACTTGGGATTGTTGTTAACACTAGTATTCAACCAAGAGAGCCAACGCGGCACCTCAACCCATTCAAGGGGAATCTAGAGGAGCTTGTCCAGAGCCCTGCAAAGGGAATTCGGCAACACTCTTGTGTTATACATAAGTGTTTAAATAAAAGAAGTTTTATTTTGGTCATCTTAGTTTAATTCCGCATCATTTGGCATTTAGTGACCATTAGATTAGCCAACACCTATTCACCCCCCCTCTAGGTGTTATTTCAATTGGTATCAGAGCTTGGTACTCTGATTTGGGTCTAACAACCTAGAGTTAAAGATCCTTCTTTTAGGCTAATCACAATATTTTTGTACACACACCTCACCATGGACTTCATGTCACCACCCACCTTTGACATTCTTAACATCGAAATTTGGAAGGTTAAGATGTCCATGTACCTCAATGCCCTAGGAATTCATGTCTATCTTGCTACATTTAATGATTCTTATATTAACAATAGCAAGTATATTGAGGGTAATGCAAAAGCCCTAAATGCTTTGAAGAGTACCCTAAATGATGATTACTTATTTAGGGTTGCTAACATTGATTCGGCTTTTGTAGCTTGGAACATCATCACCTCCCTTGGCGAAAAGGATCTATATTATGCCGGGAGCGATTCGGACGTTGGGAGCGACACCTCCAACGCATGCTTTATGGTCCAAGGGGATAACCCCCTTGAGGTAACTTCCGAATCCGAGGAAGATGATATTATGTCATATGATGAGCTCAATTCATTTTGTCAACTATTGCTTGAGAAATATGACATGAAAAGGAAAGAAATTAAAAATTTGAAAAGGACATTGCTTGCATGCATAAAGAACATGACTCATTTAGAGATAACATTGCATGCTTAGAAAAAGATAACAAAAGTTTGAAAAAGAAATTTGATTGCATGCATGTAGAAAATGATTCTTTTAGAAATAAACTTGCATGTTTAGAAAAGGAAAATAAAGATTTGAAAAATGAAAATGTTTCCTTGCTTTCAAAATTGAATGATCTTTGTGAGGGGAACAATATTTTGAAAAATGATATTGCTATGGTGGAACAACAAAAAGAAAGTATTTTACAAGAAAATAAATCTTTAAAAAGAAAATTTGTTGAAAAAGAAAATGATAATGTTTTTCAAAAGAAAAGAAAAATGATTCTTTATCTCACCATACTTTACATGCCACAACTAATGAGATTAAGAATTTGAAAAATAAAATGGATGGTTTGAGTTCAACTTTGAACTCTTGTGCTTTTAATCATTCTAGGTTGGAGTCAATGTTTTCAAAGAAACAAACTCCACACATTCATGCACATCATAACCATGCATTTGCTTATGTTGCACAACATGATCACACTCCTACACATAAGCATACTAAGGTGTACACATGTACATATTGTGGCTGCAAAGGCCATTTAGCAAAATATTGTTTTGATAAGAAACCTCATTTATATTTTGCTAAGTATAAAAGATTTTGGGATCCTTACAATAAAGCTAACCCCAAAGGACCCAAGAAAGTATGGGTACCAAAACCCGCACCTTTTGATTTTGATGTAGGTGAGGGCTCTCACAAAACGTGAGAGGATTGGTGCCTTGATAGCGGATGCAATGGACATGATGGACAAACTTTTGGATGCATTGCTATCAAGGAGATTTTGGTGGGAAAGACCACCATATTTGGAGCTTTGGAGTTGGAAACAATTTCTAAACTCCTATTTTTTATGTTCATGCTTGTTCATCCATAATATTCATAGCATGTTCATGTTTTAAGATTTAATGTACTTCATGTGGTATTTACATGCTTAGATGTAGAATGTATCAACTTGCTTTTATACATATATAGATAGTGAACTACAATTGACTCATATATATTTTGAACTTCATGCTCACTTGTATCCACTATATGCATATGTATAGACTAGTTTTGATGATTCTCCGTTATACATGTTTTACCTATTTTATGTTCCACTTCATGTATATGCATGTTTAATTCAAATCTAATAAATATACATGTATACCCGTGAGTCTCTTGCTTCCATGCAAACATCTTTAATAGACTCTTTTATATTTGGGATATGTATGCGCATTGTTAGATTTGTATAATTCATACATATACCATGAAGATTGTAATTCTTATGAAAAAATGATTTTGAGTTGATTTGTTTTGAGAAAAATGATTTTTATGTGTTGTTCAATAAAAGTTTTAGTCATATTTGATTTGAGCTTCATTGACGATTTTCATGAAGATACCATTTACATAACCTTTGATCACTCACCTTTTAAGAAAATAGATAATATTGAGCTTTATGGAATATGAGTGCTTGAACTTTTATGTATTTAGTATTATTCATGAAAAACATTTGACTTTGTATTTTTGAAGGATCTTTAACTAGTTTGTCAAAAATCCATTTAAACTAGTTATCTATTCTTCAAATTGATTCACATGATCCAATTTTTTTAATCATATGGATAAATTCTTTTGTATTCTCAAAAAAAAAAAAATTTATTTGATGCTTCATGATTTGAATATTAGTTTAAATGTCAGTATTTGTCAACACTTGGATTTATACTTGTACACATTATGGATCACAAATAAATCTATATATGATTGGGTTTGAATGCTTATTTGTGCCCATTAGGTGTGCTAGTATAGCCTAAGTTTTGATGATTATTACATTTTAAACTTGTATTCCCATTTTGGATTTATGCTATGATCATGTGCTTTCATTTCATGTATATGTTTGTCTTGCCAAAACATTAAGATATACATGGATACCTCTTGAGTCATTTGCCTTTCATGCAAATCTATATATGGACTCAATTGTGTTTTAAGGATATGTATGTATACTTAATGTCTTGTCAAAACATACATATCTTGAAATATAAATTTTTGTTTTTAATAAAAATTTTGTAATTTTTCAATAAAATTTTGTGATGGATTTCATGATTTCAAAATTTAAAGGAATATTGAGTTTTATTGCTATTTTTCATGATACCATGTTCCACATAACACTAGCACACTCACTTCTTTTTGATATGGACTTTATGGATACTAGAGTGTTTTTAGTGCCATGTGATTTACTTGTGTTTTATGAAAAACTTTTGATTTATTCCTTGATTGAAGGATTCCGTACTAGTTGTTAAACATTTTCATTTAACTAGTTCGAATTCTTCATATGGTAAACTATATGATGTATACACCTAAGTTTAATTTTACTATTGGTATCATTGGATATTTTCAATTGGTATCAATATGATTCTTGTTGTGTATAATCGTATTTTGATTGTATGTATGAATGCTTTCAAATTTAAACTATATCAATATTCATTGGTATTATCTTTTCATACATATATGTGATCTTTTTGTGCTTATTTTACAATTGGTATCTTTTAAAGCACAAAGATTGTTAATGCTAAGCTTAATTAGAATTTCAAATTGGTATCCCATAATAAGCTTATGCATAGTATTTTTAAAATTGGTATCAAAATTCAAAATTTGATTGTTCTTCATTTGATACCTTGAAAAGGACAATTGTGTATCTTTGAAAATCTCAAAATGTGTTTTATGAAGAAAGTTCAAAATTTTGTCTTGATAAAGAAATATTCAAAATTTTGATTTGTATTTCCTATATGCAAGGAGAGCTTAACATCTCTCTTACATATGGATTCATGTTGAGTATATTATAAATTGAGGAGCTTGACAACTCTTTTTTTATGATATACGTGTGTAGGGGGAGCTTCACATCTCCTCTTATGCATTACATAATATGTGTTATGTGAGTTAGGGCTTGTCATCCTTCTTCATGTAATGCATATGTGTAGGGAAGTTAACTTAGCGTCTTCCTCTTCATGAATGTATATCGCATATAATCTTTTTTTTGATTGATTTGTATCACCCCTCTTTGATGACTTTGTTATTGACAAAAAGGGGGAAAAGATTTGTTTGATGTATTTTACTTTGAACCCTTTGTTGATGATTGACAAAAAGGGAGAGAAGTATTTATAGATTTTATATGCATGTCTTCCTTGCTTAAGGGGGAGTAAGATTTGTGTTGATGCATATGTGTTTTGTGATTTGTTTTATATATGGAGATAAGATTTATAATGTATGGAGATAAGATTTATGATGTTACATTTACATACATGCCATACATTGCATACATATTCATGTGCTTTTATTGCCATATCTATTATTGAATGTGATGCATGAGTTAAGGGGGAGCTTCTTTGAAGTTTTACTTTAATCCATGCATATATAACTCCATGAGTTTTGTCATCATCAAAAGGGGGAGATTGTTGGCCCAAAGGCCTATCACCCTAGTTTTGATGATGATCAACTCATGAAGTTATGATTATTAATGATCTTGTGTTTAATTAGTGACAGATTCATTATCAAGATCTTAGTAGGTGTGGAGCTTCAACAAAGGATTTAAAGACAAGTTGGAAGCTAGCACCGGTTGATTCACGAGCCTATGCATCAAGACACATCTAGAGATGAGCTCGATGGATTGCATTTGGACCAAGTCAAGAAGATGAGAAGCCTTCAAGTGAAGACTTCAAGAAGATGAAGACTTGTGTCTAGGTATAAGATTTTATTTTGTTTTAGTTAAAATGTAAAGGATAGATAGTTGGTGGATTGCTCAAGCCTATATCACACACACACTCTTGATAGAATTGCTTTCATAAAAGAATTTTTATGACTAGAAAAGATTTTTCATTTTTGGAAAAATACTACTTTGGTTTTTGGTATTTCTATGATACATATCTTTTAACCAAAACCAAGATTTATGCTTAATGTCAAAAACATAGATATTCCATATTGATTGTGTAGTGGATCATATCCATACACACTATGCTTTAATAAGTTCAAATATCTTGTTTTTGTATTTTGAGAAGTTATGGAAAAACAAGTTTTAGAAAAACATGTTTTTAGAAAAACAGTTTTTATTTTTGAGCCAATATTTCCAAGTTACAAAAATAGTTCAAATCTATTATAACATGCCTTGATTTTGTGCAAGCATGTTTGTGTATCATTGCATAACATTGAAACTATTTTTGTAGATTTATTGAGGATTTATGGGATTTATGTTAAGTTAATAAACTACCTTAAAAATCCCAGTTTTTCAGACCAGGAATTGGCTGACAGACCAAATCGGTCGACCGGGCGGTCGATCGCAGCTTGTTCGGGTCGACCGTCCGGTCGACTGACGTGCACAGCCTTGTGCACGTTGTCAGCACAGTGGTCCGGTCGACCGGACGGTCGACCGCTGCAGAGAGTTCTGCTCTCTGGATTTCTGGGTCGACCGGCGGTCGACCGGTGGCTCCAACGGGTCAAAATATGACCGTTGGACGGTCGACCGGCCGGTCGACCGGCAGCTCTGACAGACTCCAACGGCTAGTTTTCTGGCAGCCTATAAATTTGGGTTTTTATCATTGTTTGAAGCCAAGTTTTTAGAAACTCTTAGAGCCAGTTTTTCCTAGTCTTTTCAGAGAGTTTTCTCCACAAGATTTAAGTGCAAATACTTCCAATCAAAAGGGAAGATTTTATTAAGAGTGTAAAAGTGATTCTTTGTGTTTTTCACCATAGTTCTTTCCTTGCTTTTCTCACACCACACTTGAGCTATCCATTGCTATATATTCCTATAGGTGTGTTGTAGTGAGAGTGCTCTTTAGGTGATCAAGTGTTGTGATCACCAAAGATCTTTTCTTTGTTCTTTGAGGAGACGGGCAAGTGTGCTCGTTGGTGGTTGGAGTTCGGTTGTGAACTCTTTGGTTTGAGGTGCGGCCTCGGCGAGCTTGTGAAGCTTGCATGTGTACGGGACTTGGGAGTCCGAGGGCTTGTAGGTGTTGCGGCACCAAGGAGAGATCCGTTGGGATCGTGCATAGTGGAAAACCTTCGTGTGTCGAAGGCGGGGATGTAGAGCAAGTGTGCTCGAACCTCGAAACAAACCCTTTGTGTTTGCGATTGCTTACTCTATCTCTCTCTCTCTCTTTGTCTCTTTTATATCTTGCATTCAATAATTGTCTTTATCATTTACATGCTTGATATACTCCCTTGTGCTCATAATTGCTATACTTACTTGGGATTGTTATTAACACTAGTATTCAACCAAGAGAGCCAACGCGGCACCTCAACCCATTCAAGGGGAATCTAGAGGAGCTTGTCCAGAGCCCTGCAAAGGGAATTCGGCAACACTCTTGTGTTATACATAAGTGTTTAAATAAAAGAAGTTTTATTTTGGTCATCTTAGTTTAATTCCGCATCATTTGCATTTAGTGACCATTAGATTAGTCAACACCTATTCACCCCCCCTCTAGGTGTTATTTCACAACATGACACAAGTCTTGAAAATCTCCTCTCGAAAAACTTCTTCTCCATCTTGACTTGGTCAAAACTTGATCCATGAGCTAGACTCCTCTTTGAGTACTTGATGCGATCTTGAAGCGTGAGCTCTTGAATCAACACGTGCTAGCTTAGAAAACTTAACTTTGAATCTTTCGTTGAAGCAACCACCGACTAAGATCTTGATCAAATATCTGAAACAAATAAGTACAAGATCATTAGTATTATTGTTGGCCCAAAGGCCCATTACTCTAGTTTTGATGATGATCAACTCATGTAGTTATAGTACTAATGATTTTGTGTTTAATTAGTGACAGATTTGTTATCAAGATCTTAGTAGGTGTGGAGCTTCAACAAAGGACTTAAAGTCAAGTTTTGGAGCTAGCACCGGTTGATTCACGAGCCTATGCATCAAGACCACATCAAGAGTTGAGCTCGTTGGATCCTGTTTGGACCAAGTCTAGAAGATGAGAAGGCTTCAAGTGAAGACTTCAAGAAGATGAAGACTTGAGTCTAGGTTTGTTTTTATAAGATTTTGTTTTAGTTAAGATGTAAAGGATAGAGTACTTGGTGGATTGCTCAAGTATACATATAACACACACACTCTTGTTAGTTTTTTTTACAAAAAAGATTTTACTTTGAAAAAATACTTTTGGTTTTTGGAATTTCTTATATGCATGTCTTTTATCCAAAACCAAGTTTAGAGCTTAATGTCAAAAACATAGATATCTTAATTGTGTAGTGGATCATATCCATACACACTATGCTTTAATGAATTCAAAATATCTTGTTTTCGTATCATGAAGAAGTTTGGAAAACAAGTTTTCGAAAAATATTGTTTTTCATTTGAGCCAATTTTTTCAACTTACAAAAATAGTCCAAAACATTTGTAACATGCCTTGATTTTGTGCAAGCATGTTTGTTTATCAAAGTATATTGGTAAAACTATTTTTGTATATTTTTCAGTATTTTATGGGATTTTTATGTAAGACAAAGGACCAAGTTTTTAATCCCTAGATTTTCTGTCCCAGGCTTCAGCCAGTCGACTAGTCGACCGACCAGTCGACTAGGGCTGAAGTCGGTCGACCGACTCGGTCGACCGACGTGCACAGACGTGCACGCCAGCTCTGCAGGATGGCGGCCGACCGACCTGGTCGACCGTCCAGAGAGCTCTGCTCTCTGGAAAGGCCCCGGCCGACCGCGCGGTCGACCAGACAGAGAGATTGCTCTCTGTATCCTGGCTCGATTGACCGCACGGTCAACCGATGGCTCAAACGGTCTGAAATATGACCGTTGGCCGGTCGGCCGGACGGTCGACCGACAGGCCTGACAGAACCCCAACGGCTAGTTTTTCTGAGCCTATAAATTTGGGGGTTTGGGCATTGTTTTCACCAAGATTTGGAGAGTATTTTGAGCCAGTTTTTTCCATCCTTTTTAGAGGTTTTTTCTCCACAAATTTGAGAGCAAATATTTCCTATCAAAAGGGAAGATTTTATCAAGAGTGTTAAAAGAGATTCTTTGAGTTTTCCTCCACCATCTCTTTCCTTGTTTTTCTCACACAAACACTTGAGCTATCCATTGATTATTCATTCTATAGGAGTGTTGTAGTGAGAGTGTTTATTGTGATCAAAGTGTGATTCACCAAGAGATCTTTTCCTGTTTCTTGAGGAGGCGGACGAGTGCGTTCGCGGTTGTTTCGAGTTCGAGTGCAAACTCTTGGTTTGAGGTGCGGCCTCGGCGAGCTTGTGGGGCTTGCGGTGTGTACGGACTAGGGAGTCCGAGACCTTGTAGGTGTTGCGGTACCGGGTGATCCATTGGGATCGATTATAGTGGAAATCCTTCGTGTGTCGAAGGCGGGGATGTAGAGCAAGTGTGCTCGAACCTCAAAACAAATCCCTTGTGTTTGCGATTGCTCACTCTCTCTCTCTCTCTTTGTCTCTTGTTTATATCTTGCATGCTTTTATTGTGCTTATCCTTACATGCTTGATATTCATAGTGTGCTTAATTGTTATACTTGCTTGGATTATTTGCTAACACTTGTATTTAACCAAGAGAGCCAACGCGGCACCTCAACCCTTATCAAGGGGAATCTAAAGGAGTTTGTACAGAGCCCTTCACGGGGAATTCGGCAACACTCTTGGGTTATACGTGGTGTTTAGTTTAAATAGTTTGTTTAGGTCATAATAGTTTTTACTTCCGCATTATTTGGCATTAAGTGACCATTAGATTAGCCATCACCTATTCACCCCCCTCTAGGTGAACTTACAATTATAACTACACGAGTTAATCATCATTAAAACTAGAGTGATGGACCTTTGGGCCAACAATATGATCATGCAAAATCTATATGTTGAGGCTATAATCTAAACATGAAAACCATCATGAATATACCTGATCCCATGTAAAGCCATAGCCTGGTAGTACCTGCAAGAAAAACGGTCTGAGGTGGAAAAAATCCCAACAATAATTGGATGCGTCTGTCCGAAGTAGGAGCCCCTACCTGGCTGATGATCTGGTACCTCCAATATGGGAGCAAGCCCAGCAAAGTTGTCCTATCATGCAGGGGATATCCCGTCAATAGAGTTGTCTCCCATGTGGGGGCACATGCCATCATCAGAATATAGAAGGAACCCGATAGAGGAAAGCTACGAGGGATTCATCCACCCATAGGTTTAGATGAGGGATCCCGTAGGCTTGCCTGTTCGAGTGGAAAAAATCCCATCAGCGAAACAAATGGGGCTCTGAGAGGGGAAATTTTCTGCAGTAGAGTGGGGGACTCCGAGTAGAAAAATCCTACAATGAAGGGGTTTTGACTTTTGTCGGATGATCGAGAAAGGCCCATGGCATGCCTGCATTAACACTTCCACTCAGGGTCACATCCTGTCTCGGAGTGTACAGATGTGATTCTCTGAGTGGGAAATCCCATCAGCAGAAGATGGCTAATCTGTCGCCGAGTGGGGGAAATCTCATTATTGGGTGCTGTACGGATGGACATCAGTGTTTACATTTACAATTCCATGTGGGGGCATATCCTGTCGAAGAGTGTACAGACGAGATCCTCTGAGGGGAAAAATCCTATCCACGGAAGATCACCAATCCACCACCGAGTGGGGAAATCCCATCATCAGGGCATTGTATTCATGGAAATAAGTGCTGCTTCAACACTTCCATGCGAGGGCATATCCTATCATCAGGGCATAGGCTGGATGGTTGTATCTGCAAAATACAAAGCATAGAACAATATTTATTCTCAAAATGCAATATAATGAGAAGGTTTGGAAGGGTTTACACCATTTGGCTGAGAGTTTGGCGTTTAATCAATTGTTCTATACTAAGTGATCGCGTTCTGCTCTTAGGAAGATAGGGCATTCGACTTTCGAGAAATTGCCTTGGGAGTGAGGACATACATCTTGTGAAAGCCTTACTGGATGAGCTCCTTCAATATCTTCTAAGAACCCAGCAATGGATAGTTTGGTGCCCTTTACAGTCATAAACAAGTAGTACTCCTCTGACCCAGTGATTAGTAACCGATTTTGCATCATCATCATCATCACATTTCCTACCAATTTATGTATTTTGATAATAATAATTCTCATTTGGCTCTTTTGCAGATAATTAAAGGAGAAGGGCAAGCTGGTAAGAAGATCCTGATTTAAAGCTATTTTTGGATAATTAAATGGGATTTGTTGAAGAGTAAGAAAGAAGGTTCTAGAGAAGAGTAGATTATTCCTAAAAATTAGAGAATGAATCTAGACAAATGCTCGTCCAAGTACACAAGAATGGATATTCTCTGAGACTACCATCCAAGAGGAAAGACAAATGGCATCAGATCAGCGTCTCCGCGCCTGATTTAGCCGCGAAAATGCGGCTTTTTCCACATTCCCGTGGCAATATAATCGATCCAGGCACGGATCTTCAACACGTGTCCTCTCGTTTCGTGCTCCCTAAGTCTTTGCAGCCTATAAGTACCCTGTAAAATCACCCGGGAAAAAGTTAGATAAAGAACAGAGTGCAGAGTACTCTAATTTCTTTTGCTACTCTAATTTCTCTTGTGCTCTTGCATCATTACAAATTAGTTTAGCTTTTCATTCCAGAATTTGAGCGAGGAAGAGAGATTGCTCTTGTAATTGAGAAGGTGATAATTAATACAAAGATTCTTCTTCTCCTCGTTTCTCTTTCTTGTAAGCTTCTAGTTGTGTTTTTATTTTATGTCTCTAACAATATCTAACTCCTCTAGCAAGCTTTTCATTTTTACTTTAATTACATGTCTGGCTAACTTTTTTCTTGCATGGCTAACTAACTACTAACTCACTAACCCTAACTACTTGATTGATAACCCACATGAATAAAATAGCATGCCAATTAGCCTTGTGCAAGTAAGAGATAAGGATGACTTATGATAAAGGGTTCCAACTCTAACTCTCTAATAAGCAATCTAATTCTCAATTTCATGCTCTAACTTTATATTATGTATGGATTTATTGATTTCTTAACTTGCTTATTTTGACTTTGAGACTACCCACTCATCTTTGCTGAAACCGATAGTGCACTTGTTTCTAACCTTAATCTTACCTTAAAACGGATCTTGATACGGTGATATTCAAGTTCTTGCCATGTAATGCAAAGTGGAGGGTGAAGGACTTTTATTAGAACACCACATGACTAGTTCTCATAATAAAAGACTTGTGCATTCCAAGGATCCATTGTGAGGCTCTATCATCAAGCAAGTTAATGGTTAGTGGGATTTATTAGTAGAAGGTTAACCATATAATCTTCTCATTTTCAAAACTTAAACTTTTTCAAGCAACTTTTTCTTTATTAGCTTCTTCAAATTCTTCAAAATCCTTTTTCAAACTTTTTCTTCAAACTTTCTTTCAAACTTTCTTTTAAATTTCTTTTAGTTTCTAAAACGCTTGTTCATAGTCTTTTCTTCTCTTCATTTGCAATCATCGTTTTCTTGAAACCACATTTCTTCTCACTTTATTTTTACTCTTCTTTTCAATCACCACTCATTCGCTTCATGTTTTATTTTTTCCTTTCCATCTCCCACTGTTTTCACACGCTTCTTTCTTTCTTCTATTTCATTGAAACAAAAAAGGAGTTTTAAGAAAATAAAGAAAATCAGACAAAGCTTCTATCGCTCTCACTCCTTATAGATACGACTAGTTTTGCCACTTGGCTAGAATGAAAAGTTCAAAGGAACATAAGTACATTCTCTAAAGGACATAACTCACATCAACTCTAAAATCACAATTTTTAGCGCTTGCTCCTGGAATTCTGAACAAAATTTTTGCACCATAGCCAGGGAGGGCAATGGTTTTAGCTTTGTTTTTCTCAATGTCATGCCCGCTTCTCAAAATACACGGAAATGGAGTCGCGACGAAGGTCGGCGATGTATATACGTGAGGAAAATACCCCACACATACATGCTAAGCCTAAAGTAACCTGACCAAGCTATAAAATTTACCACGATAAATAAATATCACTACAATATGACATATAAATATCTAACACAATGATAACAGATGAATAAAGAAAAGAAAATAGCAACTAGATGTGATAAAGATAGAATCAGGAAATAACATGAATAAAATAGCAAGAATACTTATAATTAAGATAAGACAGAAGCTCTAGCTCCTCGCGAAGCGTACGATCACACGAACACCTGAACAATATTAGCAGATGTCCAATACCCTGGACATGCGAACCAGGGTCATCAGAAGCGACCTAATGAGAGTGTGTGTGTAAAGAAGAAGAGTGTTCGTGCATAACAACGCAAGCAATAACAACATCATAATTGAAATAAACCATAACAGAATAATCAATGTCAATAACAAAGTTATGAATGATATATAATGGTATCCTGACCACTAATGTCAAGACGTGTAACCTAACATATGTTACTAGTTTGGTGTACAATCCTATATCTATCATAGTTTACATATATATACAGTCGGGTGATCACGATTAGTCACAATATATTAACAGTTTATCATTATTAATTATGTTAGCGAACACCAATTGCCACATGTAATAGACGCATCCCATACTACGCCTATTACACGTACCTATCGAGATCCTCAGTTATTGAAACAGATCGGTTGGAGATATTGTCTGTGTTTTAAGTGGGTCCCGTGCATACCCAGAACCACGGCCCAGACCCCGGCGCTGAACCAGGACCTATCGCAAGGTAGTCAGGAACATGTATAACAGGAACAAGAACAGGACTAGGGTGTCAGTCACCCCATGGGAACCCTACAGTGGAACCTCTTTCGGCTACGCAACCTAAATCCTAGGTCTACTCAAAATACAGACGCTGTCTTCTCTATCAATCTCCCCAATCCCAGTGTAAGTTGTTTAATATAATGTTATTCATTTATCAAGATTACTTTATGTGCATGTTACTTGAATCATTGGAATAATTCGGGCAATGTATATAATCAACTCATATCCTCAAAGTCATTGATATATCCATCCTCTTAGTCACTGATATATCTGAACCTCAATAACTGAAATAAATACAAGTTCTGATACATCTAATCAAATCCTCATATTTTAATTTGACCTAGATTATCACACACTCTCACTCTATCAAGGTCAATCACAGGATCCCAAAGTCAAGTAACATATCAAGTATACATATTTAAAAACCCACCAAGCCAGGTCAAGTCAACCCAATAAATGTCTATTCCTCAACTCCCAAGTCAACTCAAATCCAATCGAGTTTACCGACAGGTTCAAGTTCAAAATTTCATTTTATCAATAAAGATCTCCTATTTATTAAATCATCAATATCCCAATCAATTAAAATCATAACTAATCAGTGTAACGTCCTCTATCAACATAGAGTCTAGATCACCTCTACATCTAATAGTCAATATCAATAAGATTATTAATATATCAATCAAACTCACCAAAACGATAATCCAAAAATAATAGCTCCTAACAGTTTAGAAGTCAGTCTCATCATATACACTAGAGTCAAGGGTATCATATTCACACATATCCATGCATCGGTAAAACAGTCTATCAATAAACTAACATCATGTCTAACATGTCCTCAATATCTAAAAAAGTTCTAATCAGAATAGTCACCAAACAATTCGTCTGATAAATACTATACATAAAATATGAGTCTCTAACCTCAGTCACGAATCAATCCTCAAGATCAATATATTTATATTCTAAGATTTTCACAACTAGATCAGTTACAAGAACAATCCAGTCTACAGTATATCCATACTAGGCCTAAGCCAATAACGGTCATCTACCAACACATGAAATGACGCTGACACACGTTCCTATCAACTATGTAAATAAAGTGAACAATCATAGATGTCTCATGAAGTTGTACAAGTAATCAAACTGGTAAAATATAACAGAAAGTCACATGAAATGATAAGTGTAACATGTAAATACATACCGATAACGGTAAATAAGGAAATGCACAAGAACGAACACTCATAACACAATTAAATAAAATTAAACTAAGAAGTGAAACACTCATAATAAAATAAATAAAATAAAACAAAAAAGTGAAACACTCACAAAATAGAATTATAGAAGGAAAAGAAAATACTCACAAAATAAAATTACACAAAGAAAAGAAACACTCACCTGAACTCAATTCCAAGTCCAAAGCACTGAAATCATGAGGCCCCGATGAATCTACATAAATTATTTCAATAGAAATATTAGATTTTTTTTTTGAAAAGATATTTTACTTGGAAGTTATAAGGGGTTTTAATCTTGATTAATTAGTTTGGAGATTAGGTATTTGGTCCTCTGTGTCTAATGAATTTAGTAGGTTTAGTTTAAACTAATTTCTAATTTTGTTGGATTTTAATAGGCTTTAAACTATTAAAAATATTAACGGGTCTAAATTTATCGTTAAGGAAAAATGACTTTAAAGTGGGTGATTTGAATTTATTTTATGTTGATATCTATCTAAAAATTTTATCATAGAAAGTAAAAGTATTATAGATTATTGTTTATATTTTTCTCCAATTTTTTTCTTTTTATTTTTAGCTAATTATTTTTATTTTTGGCAAATTTTCCGTTCTCTCTTCTTTCTTTCTCTCTCTCTCTTTTTTTTTAACCTGCAGTCCAAGCCCAGGCCCAGGTCCAGGTCCAGGGCCAGGCTGGACCAGGCCAGGCACAGGCCGGGTCCGAATTTCTTTGTTTTTTCCTCTTGGGCCTACCTAGTGCCCGGCCCGGCCAGGCCCAGGCCAGGCCAGGCAGGGTCTGGCCAGGCTAATTTTTTTTTTAAAAGTGTGCATAGTGGGCCGGCCCAGCCCACTGTGCACTATGCAGCAGACTCGGGTGCTGTCTGCACCCGAGTGGCCTTCGGCAGAGGCTCTCGGCCATTGGCCGAGAGCAGGCCGAAATTTTTCGTTTTTTTTTTGAAAATCCTTATAAAAACTTTGAAAAAATATGTAAATATAAATTGGTAGATATACACATGTATTTTAATTAGATTTTTAGATTGGGTTTTTGATGTATAAAATTATTCATGGGATTATGGTATAGACATGATTATTAATAAACAATTTATATCAATAAATTTTAGAAAATAATTTACTTACTTGGATTTGATTTGTTCAAATCAAGGCTTTGTAGGGTATTAAAATTATGATTATATAAAATTATTTTAGGTAAATTTCTAAGAACTATTAAATATATTGTGGTGAGTTTTGCCATATGGGTATAGATAAGTTGAATAACTGATTGTTGAAATTAATAATTTATTTTTAGTTCTAATTTAATTTAATTTATTTTAAGAAAAACTGAAATTAATTTCACAAGTTAGATCTACTTACTTGAGTTGTTCCTCCTTATATGCTCCTCAATCCTTGCCTCGAAACCCTTTTCGTTCACAATCCGCTTGAGGAGAAAGGAAAGATGGAAGTGGAAGAGTTGGACTAGGGTTTCTCTTGAGGTAGAAGAGAAAGAAAGGGTTTGAGTCATTATATAGGTTATTAGATAATTTAGAAACATGAATTCCAGTTAGGTTTAGACTGCTTAATTTAATAGTTAGGATTAGAATTGAAGATTGCTAAAAATCTCAAGGAGATCCGATTTAGGTATGATTTTGTTACGATTTAAATTAGGATTAGGTTTAGGATTGGGTTTTGGGTTAATGGGTAAGGATCTCATGCTAATGGGTTATGGGTTATATTTAGGCTTTAATTAGAAGAAATAAGTAATATAAATAATAGAAAAAATAGTGAGTGGGCTTGCAGGCTTAGTTTTTGGGCTTAAAGAAAAATAGAAAAAGATGAAATAAGGAAGTGGGCTTGGTTCATATGGGCTTAACATAAAAAGAAAAGAAAATAAAAGGAAAGGAGAATGGGCTAAGCTTATTGGGCTTGGATGAAAATAATAATAATATTAATAATAATACTAAATCAAGTTAATTAATAATAATAAGATAATAGGTAGAATCAGATAAATTTTTAAAAATAATAATATGCTATTATTAAATAGGGGATATTACATTCTACCCACCTTAACAAAAATTTCGTCCTCGAAATTTCAATAAAGCAGGGAAATGAATAGAAGATTAAAGTTAAGAAATAAATATTAAGCAAACTGAGAAAATAGAAAGAATAACTGATGTTGATATTGTCTTCTCGCCTTCCACGTCGTTTCTCGGTGCGTTATAAGCCCACCACACTTCCGCTGCGCGCTCTAATTTCTGTTATTGATCAGGTCCAAAGGCTAGGTCCAAGAGTCAAAATTAGGAGAATATAAAAGAGATGAAAGATAGGAATCAACAAGAAAAATATAGATCGCTCCGGAAGGAACGTTTGAAATTTGAGACGTCATGAGATTCAAGAGATGGATTTAGAAGGGAAAGATGATTAATTCTAAAGTGGACTCAGTATCATCATGTGATAGCATATGTTATATTGTAGTGTAATTATAACTTGCTTCAAGTTACCGGTAAGATCTAGGTTCTCTTTTTATGTCGAACCTGGCTCTGATACCAAGAAAATCCTGTCACGCCCCGCTTTCCAAAATGCACGAAAACGGAGTCGCGACGAAGGTCGGCGACGTATATACGCGAGGGAAAATACCCCACGCATACACGCTAAGCCTAAAGTAACCTAACCAAGCTACAAAATCTACCACGATAAATAAATATCACTACAATATGATATATAAATATCTAACACAATGATAACAGATGAATAAAGGAAAGAAAATAGCAACTGGATGTGATAAAGATAGAATCAGGAAATAACATGAATAAAATAGCAAGAATACCTATAATTAAGATAAGAGAGAAGCTTCAGCTCCTCGCGAAGCGTACGATCACACGAACACCTGAACAATATAAGCAGATGTCAAATACCCAGGACATGCGAATCCAGGGTCGTCAGAAGCGACCTAATGAGTATGTGTGTAAAGAGGAAGAGTGTTTGTGCATAACAACGCAAGCAATAAGAATATCATAACTGAAATAAAACATAACAGAATAATTAATGTCAATAACAAAGTTATGAACGATATATAATTGGTATCCTGACCACTAATGTCAAGGCGTGTAACCTAGCATATGTCACTAGTCTGGTGCACAATCCTATATCTATCATAGTTTATATATATACAATCGGGTGCTCACGATTAGTCACAATACATTAACAGTTTATCATTATTAATTATGTTAGCGAACACCAATTGTCACATGTAATAGACGCATCCCATACTACGCCTATTACACGTACCAATCGAGGTCCTCAGTTATTGAAACTGATCGGTTTGAGACATTGTCTGTGTTTTAAGTGGGTCCCGTGCATACCCGGGACCATGGCCCAGACCCCTGGCGCTGAACCAGGACCTACTGCAAGGTAGTCAGGAACATATATAACAGGAATAAGAACAAGACTAGGGTGTCAATCACCCCACGGGAACCCTGCAGTGGAACCCTCTTTCGGCTGCGCAACCTAAATCCTAGGTCCACCCAAAATACAGACGCTGTCTCTTCCATCAATCTCCCAATCCCAGTTAAGTTGTTTAATATCATGTTATTAGTTTATCAAGATTACTTTATGTGCATGTTACTTAATCACTGGATAACTCGGTGGTAGTCACGGTAACAATATCAACATGTGTAATCAGGATACCGGTATAAAAGAATATATAATATCAGTGAACAGGATACTGGTATAACAGAAATATGTAACAAGTATAACATGAAGGTGTTGTTACCGTGTAACAATAGTTTCCCAGCAATTAATGGTAACATGGACATGATAGTTATCAGGTAGATACCAAGTATAATCAGTCAAGTTTCCTAGGCGATTATTCAGGGTGAGTAATGTCCTGCTGTCATGAATAGAATAATTCAGGCAATGTATATAATTAACTAATATCCTCAAAGTCATCGATATATCCATCCTCTAAGTCACTGATATATCTAAACAACAATAACTGAAATAAATACAAGTTCTGATATATCTAATCAAATGCTCATATTTTAATTTGATCTAAATTATCACACACTCTAACTCTATCAAGGTCAATCACAGGATCCCAAAGTCAGGTAACATATCAAGTACACATATTTAAAAACCCACCAAGTCAGATCAAGTCAACCCAATCAACGTCTATTCCTCAACCCCCAAGTCAACTCAAATCCAATCGAGTTTACCGACAGGTTCAAGTCCAAAATTTCATTTTATCAATAAAGATCTCCTATTTATTAAATCATCACTATCCCAATCAATCAAAATCATAACTAAGCAGTGTAACGTCCTTTATCAACATAGAGTCTAGATCACCTCTACATCCAATAGTCAATATCAATAAGATCATCAATATATCAATCAAACTCACCAATGCAATAATCCAAAAATAATAGCTCCTAACAGTCCAGAAGTCAGTCTCATCGTATACACTAGAGTCAAGGGTATCATATTCACACATATTCATGCATCGGTAAAACAGTCTATCAATAAACCAACATCATGTCTAACATGTCCTCAATGTCCAAAAGAGTTCTAATTGGAATAGTCACCGAACAATTCGTCCGACAAATACTATACATAAAATATGAGTCTCTAACCTCAATCACAAATCAATCCTCAAGATCAATATATTTATATTCTAAGATTATCACAATTAGATCAGTTACAAGATCAAATCCAGTCTACAGTATATCCATACTAGGCCTAAACCATAACGATCATCTACCAACACATGAAATGATGCTGATACAAGTTCTTATCAACTATGTAAATAAAGTGAACAATCATAGATGTCTCATGAAGTGGTAAAACTAATAAAACTGGTAAAATATAACAAAAAGTCACATGAAATGATAAGTGTAACGTGTAAATGCATACTGACAACGGTAAATAAGGAAATACATAAGAACGAACACTCACAACAAATTAAATAAAATTGAACAAAGAAGCGAAACACTCACAATAAAATTAAATAAAATTAAACAAAAAAGTGAAACACTCACAAAATTAAATTATAGAAGGAAAAGAAAACACTCACAAAATAAAATTACACAAAGAAAAGAAACACTCACCTGAACTCAATCCCAAGTCCAAAGCACTGAAATCATGAGGCCCCGATGAATCTACATAAATTATTTCAATAGAAATTATTAGATTTTTTTTTAAAAAAAAAGATATTTTACTTAGGAGTTATAAGGGGTTTTAATCTTGATTAATTAGTTTGGAGATTAGGAATATGGTCCTCAGGTCTAATGAATTTAGTAAGTTTAGTTTAAAATAATTTCTAATTTTTCTTGGATTTTAATAGGCTTTAAACTATTAAAATATTAACGGGCTCAAATTTATCATTAAAGAAAAATGACTTTAAAGTGGGTGACTTGAATTAATTTCATGTTGACATCTATCTAAAATTTTTATCATAGAAAGTAGAAGTATTATAAATTGTTGTTTATATTTTTTCTCCAATTTTTTTTTTCATTTTTAGCTAATTATTTTTATTTTTTGCAAATTTTCCTTTCTCTCTTTATCTCTTTCTTTCTTTCTCTTCTCGTTTTTTTTTAACCTGCAGTCCAAGCCCAGGCCTAGGTCCAGGTCTAGGGCCAGGCTGGACAGGCCAGGCACAAGCCTGGTCCGAATTTCTTTTTTCCCCTCTTGGGCCTACCTGGTGCCCAGCCCGGGCCAGGCCAGCCCAGGTCTGGCCAGGCTAATTTTTTTTTTAAGTGTGCATAGTGGGCCGGCCCAGCCCACTGTGCACTATGCACAAACTCGGGTGCAGTCTGCACCCGGGTGGCCTTCGGCAGAGGCTCTCGGCATTGGCCGAGTGCAGGTCGGAAAATTTTTTTTATATTTTTTTTGAAATTCTATATAAAAACTTTGAAAAAATATAAATATAAATTGGTAGATCTACACATGTATTTTAATTAGATTTTTAGATTGGGTTTTTGATGTATAAAATTATTCATGGAGATCATGGTATAGATATAATTATAAAAACAATTATATCAATAAATTTTTAGAAAATAATTTACTTACTTGGATTTGATTTGTTCAAATCAAGGCTTTGTAGGGTATTAAAATTATGATTATATAAAAATTATTTTAGGTAAATTTCTAAGAACTATTAAATATATTGTGATGAGTTTTGCCATATGGGTATAAATAAGTTGAATAACAGATTGTTGAAATTAATAATTTATTTTTTTTGTTCTAATTTAATTTAATTTATTTTTAAGAAAAACTGAAATTAATTTCACAAGTTAGATCTACTTACTTGAGTTGTTCCTCCTTATATGCTCCTCAATCCTTGCCTCGAAACCCCTTTTGTTCACGATCTGCTTGAGGAGAAAGGAAAGATGAAACTGGGAAGAGTTGGACTAGGGTTTCTCTTGAGGTAGAAGAGAAAGAAGGGTTTGAGTCTTTATATAGGTTATTAGATAATTTAGAAACATGAATTCCAGTTAGGTTTAGACTGCATAATTTAGTAGTTAGAACTAGAATTGAAGATTGCTAAAAATCTCAAGGAGATCCAATTTAGGTATGGTTTTTGTTAGGATTTAAATTAGGATTAGGATTAGGATTAGGTTTTCGGTTAATGGGTAAGGAACTCATGCTAATGGGTTATGGGTTATATTTAGGCTTTAATTAGAAGAAATATGTAATATAAATAATATGAAAAATAGAGAGTGGGCTTGCAGGCTTAGTCTTTGGGCTTAAAGAAAAATAGAAAAAGATGAAAATAAGGAAGTGGGCTTAGTTCATGTGGTCTTAACATAAAAAGAAAATAAAATAAAAGGAAAGGAGAATGGGCTAAGCTTATTGGGCTTGGATGAAAATAATAATAATACTAAATCAAGTTAATTAATAATAATAAGATAATAGGTAGAATCAGGTAAATTTTTAAAAATAATAATATGCTATTATTAAATAGGGGATATTACACTCAATCTGAATGTTTCCTTCTCTGCTTCAGGTTATAGGTGTTGGAAGCAGGGAAATAGCAGCTACATTGGCATATAAGTGGTCTTGGGCCTCTGCTCTAGAAAGCAGACACCAAGTACCCTCAAACTTGCCGCTTTTTCGCGGCAAAAATAAGTTGACTACTGACAGACTTTTTTGCAGGTTACTTGCTTTACCAAAATTAGCTCTCTGCAACTATTAATTTCTTTGTATGCCACACCCTTTATTGCTGCTAATAAACAAGTAGTAAAATACTTATTGAAAGTTAAAAATCAGCTTAGACATTTACATCTTAGGGCACGCGTCTTTACTATTCCTTTACTTTACTTTTGAAGAGTGCTGGAGCAAGGTACGCTGGCATAGCATATAGAATAGGACTTACTCTTTGGTTGATCTACTTTGAGTGAATCTTGCTTGATATATTCTATACACTGGCACAAATCAATTCTAAGGGCATCACCTAAATAAAAAAGATAAGGTGAGGATTTCATCACCCTTCCTTAGCCCAAAATAACTTTTCAAACACTCACAATCTCAAGCCTACTTTAAAAGTTGGTAGACGTTGGCCCTTAGGGACATCCGGACTCATTAGGAAATTAATCGAGGGTAGAAATTATTTTGAATCATACTCCTGTGAAATCAGCGTTTAAGGTTAGGGATTAAGAGGTTAAACTTTGAAGATACCATGGTTTGGCATAATTAAGGCCGGTTACTTACTCACGGATACCTCTTATCGTATTTTACACGTACCTGACTGTTTAGCTTATAGTCGGATTCATACAACAACCTCCCTCGAGAAATCACCCAGTTAGGAGTCATCTACGTCAGGCATTTTAGATAAGGCTTGGAGATTGTTTTACTTTTTTCTTGTTATTCTTTTACTTTTTACGTTTGTTTGTTGGGTGAATGTTGTTTGTGTTGTGCATGTAAGAGTGGTTTGGGGATCCAATTTCATCAAGGTTAGTTGGGAACACTCCACTTGCACCTATACCACCTCTTGAGTTTATTCCAATCATGGCCAATCATGTGTCGCTTCAGGATAAGTTTTACCCAATTAGAATATCACTTACATCCTGCTTTTAGTTACCAGACACCAACGGTAACAATTCGAGCTGAAACCCCAATTTATAAACACCTTTCCTAGATTTCATGGCATGGAGTCTGAGGTCGTGTATTTCTACATCCGGGAGTTTGAAGAAGTATGTTTGTTTATACGGATTCTCCAGCTAGGGGAAGACGCCGAAAAATTGAGATTCATTCCCTTTGCTCTTAAGATACAACCAAAAAGTGGCTGTATAGCTTACCGATCGGTTTGGTTTCATCTTGGGACGATTTCGTTAAGGTTTTCCTTAAAAAATTCTACCTAATCCATAAGACCATCCTCATGAGGAAAAATATAATGCAGTTTAGACAAGAGATTAATGAACCATTTTTAAAATATTTTGAGCGGTCTAAGGATCTGTTAGCCCGGTGTCCTCACCACGGAATAGAGAAATGGCGACATGCCAAATTCTCTATGATGGATTAGATTACCAAACCAAAACATTCCTTAAGACTGTGTATCAAGGAGATTTCTTAAAGAAGAATGAGGAACATGTTGGGATTTATTTGAAACCTTAACCGAAAAGACCATTCAGTGGAGTCTTGTCCTAAAAAGACTAACCCAACAACATCCAGATCAGTATGCATTCCATTGAGTCTTCTATAGCTGACGAGGTCAAAATTTCACAACTGATGAGGAGACTAGAACTATTAGAGGCTAGGGAATAGAACTTGTGAACCAGATTAGCCCACGCCAAATGCCAAATCCGGGTTGTACCTACTGCCATGCCTTGACTCACATTTTTTAAGAGTGTCCTGTATACCAAACTAAACAAATGCTACCTGATAGTATGAAAAAAACCTTTACTAGACCAAATTTAACCTCTACTCCAAGACTTAGAACTTGGGATAGAGGAATCATCCCAACTTTTCATGGAGTCAGTCTGGTCCTGAGCAGTCGAGACAAAACTTTTCCCACCAATTCACTACTCTGAGTCATCAACCCAATTTCAACCGAATTACTAGCATAATTTTCAGCCCACTTTCCAAAACAACATCATCCAGAGAAAAAAAATTTAGATTTGGAAAATCTTTGAAAACCTTGTCTAAAACACAAGCTTCAAAGATGAACAATCACAACTAGGCTATAAATAGGTAGATGTTCAGATTAGTCAATTGGCAGACCCCTAAATAAAAGACAAAAAGGAATATTACCAAGTCAGCATTTGCCTAATCCAAAGAACTTTCTCTCTATTCATGAAGCCGAAGACATAACACCAAAATAATGCAATACTGTTCACATTCTAAGATCTGAAAAGTAAGTAGACAACTAGGTTTCAATGCCCCAGTTTTCAATCTCCCAGTATCCAATCCTCCAATGTATGCACAACCAAAGCCTGTTTCAAATGACCATCTCCATCATCAAGTTCACAACCATCCACCTCAAGGTCTAAAGAAAAGAAAAGTCAGCTGAGCAAATATACAAGCCTACTGCACATTTCCTAATAGGCTAACAAATACTATAATAAACGCTCAAAACAGAGAGGATAAGAGAATGTTTAATCAAGTACAAATAAATATACCACTTCTTGATGCCATTCAATAAGTACCATCATATGTAAAATTCTTAAAAGACATGTGCACAAAAAAGAAAAACTAACGTTCCCAAAAAGGTCTTCTGTAACCCTCGGTTCCTAATATACGTATGTCAATACTGGTATCTGATGTGATTTAATCATCCTGGTCGTCGGATTGAGGCAATTTCAACTCAAGATATTATTTCCCATTATTTATAATTTTTCTAAATTTTAGATTTTTTTTGGGAATTATTGGAGAAGAATCTTGGTTCAAGGTCGATCGGTGCCACAGACTGACTCCGGGATTTTTAATTAACAATCGGAGATGAATTTTGGAAATCTGACTTCACAATAATGTTCAGGATGACATCTTCTATTTTTGAGAAGTTTTCTGAATTAATAGAGTTTAATCCAATAAAATAATGCTTAAATGTTTATTCAAAAAGGAAAAAAATTAAATAAAAAAAATAAAAGAAATTAGAAAAACCTGCATGTGTTGATTATAACAGGTTTCGAACCCCATGTCCCCACTTATGATTGAATGCAGGGACCACACGACCACTTGGGCTTTAGCTATCGTGAGGATAGCCATCCTATTTGAATGTTCTTTCCTTTTTTATATTATTCCAAAATGACACAAAAAAAAGAGAACTCCCCTTTAATTGTCCGTTCCAGTTCTCGAACCCGCCAACCCCCTTCCCCACATTAACTGCACACACCAGCGGGCCACTTTGCTTTGTGCTTTGAAACCACACGTCAACTATTTAATTATCGGCTACTTCATCTTCTCTCCAACACACGACCTACTCCCTTTCCTTTCTCCCCGCAATCACACGTTCCCCACCTGCTTCCTCGATTTCTATCCCACGATTTTTTCCTCGCTCTCTCCACATCCCCACTCTCTCCTCCTCTCTCGCGGTCCTCTCTCACGATCCCACACCCTCTCACCTGTACACTCTCTCTCCCCCCTACCTCTATATATTCCCTCCTTTCTCGCCTCTCCGAGCACTGGCCGAGCAGCACATGGTTGGCGGGCAGCCCAATCCCTCTCATGCCGAGCCTAGTCCAGGCGAGCACCCTACACGCCCCATTGTCCGTGAGATCCGCGGAGTCGATCTCCACCTCCGCGAGATCTGCCGCTCATCTTCCGTGTCCTCTGGCATCACCAACATCCCGCCGTGACTCCGTCGTGAGCCTCATCACCGAGTTCCACACCCCGAGCGTGAGCCCCTCTCTCCCCCGGGTCTCTTCTCTGTAGTTATTTTTGGGTGTATGTGTATTTAAATGCATTTGTTTATTATGTTTTATGTGTATGTTGTGCGTGGGATGGCATCTTCCGCCGTTTCGAGAATCGCCGTCGATCGCTGTCGGCGAGCGCGAACGCACCTGCGTCCTTCCCGGTGAGATGTTCTATCCATCGATATCCTCCACGGTCCCCGACGCCTCCGCCAAGCCCTCCGCCGGCACGCCGCACGTCGCCCCGAGGCGATGTATATATGTCTTTTTCCCCTCCTCGCTCTCGCACGCGTTAACAGTTGTAGCCGTCTCCATCACCGATGATCTCCGCGTCCTCTGTCAAACCACCAGCACCGTCCACGAGCTCCGCCATCGACGGACGTGGTGCTGAAAAAAAGAGGAAGAAGATTCAGACTGAAGGGAAGCGTTCCGGGTAAGTTATTTTGTGTTGTCGTCAATTTTTGTTATTGTTGGCATTTCATCGAACACGTAACATGCACAAGTTTAATCACAATTTCACCATGATAATCTTATTTAAAATTGTAATAAAAATACATAGGGACGCCTAAGACCTTTCTCCTAATTGTCATAATTTTTATTTTAAAAAAATTGTTTATAAAAAAAACTTACTACCGTGCTCTCGGCCTCTGGCCGAGAGCAGTAGTTGCTGCTCTCGGCCAGGTCCAGGCCGAGAGCCTGGTTGGCCAGGCCAGGACAAGGCCTGACCAGACCGGGACCCGGCCCCATTTAAAAGAAAAAAAAGAAAAAAGAGAAAAAAGGAAGAAAGAAAAGAAAAAGGAAATGAAAAAGAAAAGGAATAATAAAATAAAAATAAGTAGAAAAATAATAGTAGCATTTTCTGTAGCAAACCAGACCCAAACCTATTACTGTAGCAATAGACCCGTTAAGCTTTTTAATTATTTTTATTGATTTTTAGTTTTATTTTAATTCAAAAAATTCGAAAAATTCACAAAAATTCCAGAAATTCACAGAAAATCACAAACTAAATTTGAAACTCTACAAAATTATTTTGATGTAATATCACTTAGAATAGCATGAAATTAAATATTTTTGTAATTACTATTTAATGATATTTTATTTAAAAATGACCAATAAATTTCTAAATAGCACAAAAAAATATGAAACTCATAATTCAGTAATATGTAAATATTATACATCAATTTATTATTTTATGCATATATTTTATCATAAAAAATTTTTTTAAATAGTTGCTATAAATTCAGAAATTGAATTATTTCGAAATATTAACCAACCAAAATTACAATAAATAATAAAATTTACTTTCTTATTTAACTTATCGCTGAATAAGAACATGTCAAGTCTCTAATTAATTCACTAATATTTAGGCCGCGAATTTTACCCAGAGCCTGTTGCAGTTACGGGAATTCAGACTCCAACGACATCATGCAAGTTTACACGATTCTCTCCTCGTTGACTTTCGTGTCGATTTTAACTCTGCCTCTTAACTATAATTTCTATATATCATATTCATGATTATCTATATCATTATGTGATCACGTTTATATCATTATCTTGTTCTTGAATCCAATATATTATTAATCTTTGTATTTCTTGATATTATCACCCATTCTATCTCGTGATCATTACCTTATGTATCGTGTTTGCATCTCATTCTTGTACTTGCATACATCCAACTAAAATCAACATGATTACTTGCATGTAATAGACTAATGTACTGGCGATGAAATCTATACTGATCATGATAAATACTTTGTTCTGGATCTTGAGGTTAACTGGATAATAATGAAGAAAGATTGATAGTTAAAGATTGAATATCGATTGATATTGTGATCCTGATATTAATGGAAATTAATCAAGGAAATTGACCATTATATTCTGAGAAATTATTCGAGGATACTTGCTGGATTATGGACATATGATCAAGACCGACTTGTTATGACCTTTGTATTACATGTCACTGACATCGCCTGCACTACTTTGCATACATCTGGTATCACTTGCACAACTATATATTTGTCACATGATATTGTCACTGTCTACATCGTCCCATGATTTTGATACACATTGTGTTCACCATCTAATGCTGATATTCTTGGTACCGATTCATGATCCTGTAACACTTGAAAAACACCTAGAGGGAGGGTGATTGGTGTTAATGCTAATCTAATGATCTTTTTAAACAAGTATGTATGTATGATGCAACCGGTCACTCAAAATAAGAAATTGAAGCCGAATTCCCCGTAAAGGGCTCTAGAACTTCTCCTCTTTGATTCTCTAGATTATGAGTTGAAGCGCGTAATTGCTTTCTTGTTGAGATGAGTAAAGACCGAAAAATGCAAGTGAATGAAATGGGAGCAATGAAGTGCAAGCAAGAGGTATCACAAGATAAAAATGTAAAGCAATGAAAAACAATAAGGAAACCAATCGCAAACACAAGTAATTTGTTTCGAGTTCGAGCCACCGCTCTACGTCCCGCCTCCACCACTGTGAAGGATTTTCACTAAATCCGCTAAGGGAATTACAAGAGGTCTACATAAGATTAGAGTACCAAACTCCCACCAATCCAACCTCTATACAAGAGGATCTCAACACAAAGAAAGTACAAGTGACAAGGTGATCAAAAAGGCCACAAACTTCTCTCTTACAACTCCTTATAGAATGGGAAAGATTTTTGGCTCAAGAAGTGAAGTGAGAAAATCAGTTGTAAAGAAGTAAGAAATAGCTTGAAAATAACTGAAAAACTTTAACAAGAATGCACCTTAGAAAATGAGAGCTTTGAAAACTTTTTCTTCTTTTGGAAACTTAAAACAATAGGAATTTTCTTAAATTTAACAAGGGACCAATGCCATCTATTTATAGGGATTTGCCATGAGGAAATCATCATTTAAACTAGGTTAATAGGTCAGGAATTAGCCTCCAGAAATTCAGAGATAGCTGAAACAAACATCACAACCAAATCACGAAAACAAATCTCAAGAAACTAGCCGTTGGGGCTGCTGGCGGCTGTCGGTCGATCGGTCCGGTCGACCGGCAGTCAATCTAGCAAACTAGACATTGGACTCGATCGACCGGTCGGTCGACCGGGGGCTAAACAAAAAACACAAGTTTGTTCTGTCGGTCGACTGGCCCGATCTACCGACAAAACCCGAGAGCAAGGGTCAGTCAGTCGTCGACGGCAGACGTGCACACCAAAGCCACAAGGCCCGGTCGACGGTGTGGTCGACCGATCAGGCCTGAACTAGAGCCGGTCGACCGCCCGGTCGACCACCCAGTCGACCGTTGGGCCTGAAATAGAATTTTTTATAGGAAAATTTTGAACTTAGAAGAATTTTTAAAATAATTTTAAATGGCTATAAGATTAAGTAGCATGCTATAAGGGTTGGTATACATGATATAAACAAGATGTAAAAATATAAAATATTTAGAGACATGTATATTAACCAAGACATGCACCTAATCCAACTATCCAAAACAAAAACCGTATTTTGAAAAATGAAAGTGTGTGTGTGTTTTCTTAAGCCAACTTATCATAACCTCATTCTTTAACAAACTAATTCTTACAAAGGTTCTAGGTGACTACATAATCTTCAAATTAGGGCTTCTTCATATGGAATGTTGTATAGCTTGAATTCTTGAACCCGAATTGAGTCAACTTGAGTCAAAAATACCTTCCTTTAGGGAAGAACACATCTTGCATCCTTAGAACCCTGAAACACATTTAAACATTAAATATGATTAGTACAAATAACTATATATGTTTTATAATCATCAAAACTTAAAAATCGGGTGATTGTAACCTTGGGCCAACAATCTCCCCTTTTTGATGTTGACAAAACATATAAGTTATTTAACAAAAAAATGAGAAAATTGGGAAAAGAGCTTGAAGCTCCCCTCAAAACATGCTATATATATCAATGGCTATATACATGAAAAAATAGTAAAAACAAGAATTTGGCATAAAAAGAACATAAGAATTCAAAATATATAGCTCAACAAACAATAACTCAAAACATAAACCCAAAACTCAAAACTCAAAAACTCATAACTCATAACTCAAAAACTCAAAATAATAAACTAACTTTTTCTCCCCCTTTTTGTCATACATCAAAAGGGTAAACATTTTTTATTTTTTTTAAAAAAATATTTAAGATTCCATAACACAAACATTCAATTCTCCACAAATAAAAGAAAATCTAGTATAGTCTAGTGATTTTGTAAAAATATCGGCAAGTTGAAAATCGGTAGAAACATAATCAATGTCAATATCACCTTTCTCAAAATGATCTCTAAGAAAGTGATACCGAATGTCAATGTGCTTAGTCTTACTATGTTGATTTGCATTTTAGTCATATGAATAGTACTAGTATTATCACAAAATATTTTAACATAATCAAAATGCAAATCATAGTCAAGGAGAGTATGTTTCATCCAAAGGACTTGTGCACAACAAGCCCCCGCAACATACTCCGCCTCGGCGGTTGAGAGGGCTACCAAATTTTATTTCTTGAAAGACCATGAAACAAGACAATTACCGAGAAATTGACATGTTCCACTTGTACTCTTCCTATCCACTCTACAACCCGCATAGTCGGCATCCGAAAAACTCGTCATGAAAAATTGTCCGGTTTTTGGATACCAAAAACCTTTTTCAATTGTGCCCTTAAGGTATCTAATAATGCGTTTTACCGCAATCAAATGGGACTCTTTAGGACACGATTGAAATCGAGCATAAAGACATAAACAAAACATAATGTCCGGCCTACTAGCCGTTAAATACAACAAACTACCAATCATGTACGATAAAGTTTAATGTCTACATTTGTACCTTGTTCATCCTTGTCAAGCTTTGTGGTGGTAGCCATGGGAGTTTTGCTTGTCTTAGCCCCTTTAAGTCCAAATCTCTTGATAAGTTCCTTCGTGTACTTAGCTTGATTGATGAAAATCCCATCCTTCTTTGCTTGATTTGGAGACCAAGGAAGTAGTTAAGCTCGCCCATCATAGACATCTCAAATTCCTCCTTCATGCATGATTCAAAAGCTTTGCAAAGATTTTCATTAGTAGAACCAAATATAATATCATCAACATATATTTGAACTATAAGTATATCATTTTCAACATGTTTGGTAAACAAAGTAGTATCTATTTTTCCTTTATTAAAACTATTAGAAATAAGAAATGAAGAAAGTCTTTCATATCAAGCCCTAGGGCTTATTTTAAACCATAAAGAGCTTTGTCTAGTTTGAAAACAAAATCCGGTTGTGTAGGATCAACAAACCTGGGGGGTTGTTCAACATACACCTCCTCTTCAATAAATCCATTTAAGAAGCACTTTTTACATCCATTTGAAAAAGTTTAAAATCTTTGTATGAAGCAAATGTAAGTGTCATCCGTATGGCTTCAAGCCGTGCTACGGGTGCAAAAGTTTCCTCAAAATCGATACCTTCGACTTGAGTGTAACCTTGGGCCACTAACCTAGCTTTATTCCTATCAATATTTTTCGACTCATCCAACTTGTTCTTAAAGATCCACTTAGTACCAATTGTTGGTCTATCGTGAGGCCTAGGAACACGATGCCAAACTTGATTGCGCTCGAATTTATTGAGCTCCTCTTGCATGGCTAGCAACCAATATGAGTCGCCCTCGGCTTCGAGGATGTTCTTTGGTTCAAAGTGAGAAATAAATGGCATAGTGCCCACAAAGATCATGAAGTTTAGAACGAGTAGTTACCCCTTTTGATACTTCACCTATAATAATATCCTTAGGATGATGTGGATTGAATCTCCAATCTTTTAGAAGTGGTTGAGTAGTCTCCACTTCAACTTCTTGAACTTCATTGTCTTCATCACCCTTTGGCATGTCTTCAAGAGTAGGTGAGTCCTTCAAAGAAATTTTCTCCATGTCTTAATTTAGGGAATCTATTTATACAACTTTCTCAACAACACATTTGATTCCTCAAACTTTACATGTATAGATTCTTCAATAGTCAAGGATGACTCATTGAAAACTCTATAAGCTTTACTAGTGTTAGAGTAACCAACAAAAATTGCTTCATAAGACTTCGCATCAAATTTACCTAAATTATCTTTAGAATTCAAAACAAAACATTTACAACCAAAAACTTTAAAGTATGAAACATTTGGCTTTCTAGAAAAATAAATTTCAAATGATATTTTAGAAGTGTTTTTGCATAAGAAAACCTATTTGATATGTAGTAAGATGTGTTAACAGCCTCGGCCCATAGATAATGAGGGAGACCGTACTCATTTATCATTGTCTTAGCCATCTCTTGTAATGTACGATTTTTCCTCTTAACGACTTCATTTTGTTATAGAGTTCTAGGATAAGATTGTTCATGCTTAATTCCATGTTCTTCACAAAAAATGGTAAAGGGTTGGTTATTGAATTCACCACCTCTATCACTTCTTATTCTTAAAATAGAAGAATCTTTTTCCTTTTCAACTCTTTTCTTAAAGGCTTGAAAATATGAAAAGGCTTTATTTTTGTGTTCTAAAAAGAAAACCCAAGTAAAACGAGAGAAATCATCAACTAAAACGAAAGCAAAATGATTCCCACTTAGACTTTTGGTTTGTGTAGGACCAAACAAATCCATATGGATCAACTCCAAAGGTCGTGATGTCATGATATCCTTGATTGACTTGAAAGAGGACTTGGTTTGTTTCCCAAGTTAGCACGCATCACAAATGCGGTCCTTTTCAAAGTTCAAGCAAGGATACCTTTCACCATTTCCTTGTTGTTTAATCTAGATAGATGGTCAAAAGAAATGTGGCTTAATCTCCTATGCCACAACCAAGAGTCATCATCGAGGGCTTTCAAACAAGTAGCATTGCATAGCATATTAGACATGTCAATCATGTATACATTGTTTTCACGAAATTCGGAAAATAGACATGCATTGGATTGTCTATCAATAACACTACATGCTAGGTCATCAAAAATAACATTAAAACCTTTATCACAAAGTTGACTAACACTCAAGAGATTATGCTTGAGGCCATCAACTAAAATAACATTTTCTATTAAAGGAGATGTACCAAGTTTAACATTACCAATACCAATGATCTTTCCTTTGGCGTCATCTCCGAAGGTGACGGTGCCACCTTCATGGTATCTTGATAGGGTTGCGAAGTTGTTGATATCCCAAGTCATGTGCCTTGAGCAACCACTATCAAGATACCACAACCCTTACGTCGTTGGGCTTTAGAATGTACCTACATCATTAATAAATTTGTTGACTTTGGTACCCAAACGTTCTTGGGTCCTTGAATGTTAGTATTCTGAACCAAAACATGATTATGCGATGCATTAATCCTACATAGCAAAATTTAACCAAATGACCTTTACGGCCACAATATGTGCATGAAAAAACTTTGCCATACATGAATGCATGATGAGTGTGTGGAGTGTGGACATGTTTAGGGTGTTTGGCATGATGTAAAGGTTTTGATTTATGAACATGAGTATGAGTATCATGTGAATGTTTCTTAGGGACATGTTTCATAGAAAACATAGCCTCTAGTCTAGTTTTATCAAATTCACATTTCTTCAAAACTACTCCTAATGAATCAATTTTATTCTTTAGCAAGGAAATCTCATTTTCATTAATTTGTTAAAATTTACCTTTGCAAGAATGATTGGTCACTAATGTTGCACATTTATTATCATATTTTCATACTTATTTTAGAATAAACTTTGTATTGTCCTAATTAAATGTTTAATTTATTTGCAGGCCCATTCCTAAAGGAGAGTGAAGAGAAATGAGCCCAAAAATCCCACCAAATTCTGAATTAAATTAGAATTAATTCGAACTCAGTGAATCAGGGCAAAATCAGAGAGGTTGAAAACCGGTTGAGAAGAATCCTCCCAGAATCGATCGGTTGAAGCCAAGGAAAAAGGCCATTTTGTCACAATCCCGGACCTAAACGAGAAAACCAACTGAAGATAAAGTCAGAACGTGAAACCGGGGAGACCCACCAACAGGGTGTGGCCACCTGGCCACACCCTGGCCGCGGAAACGCGGCCAAAGCCGCATTTTTGCGGCTTGGTTAGGGAGTTGGGGGGAGCGTTTGCTCCCCCAATCTTCCCGGGATTCCCCCCTTGTGGTTTTTCCTTATAAATACTAGTTTGAGATGAGAAAAATGGACGACCATGCCGAGATAGGATTTAGTCCACTTTTCCATTTGTAGTTTAGGTTTTTGTTTTCTTTTTATGTAATTTTAATGCGTATGTAAGCTTAGGTTAAATTGAGATTCATGTAAGTAAGAGAGAGAGTCTTATGTTGAGAGTGACACTGATGTACCCTCCTCCTTTCTTCCATCGTTTCTGCAGCACTAAAAGGCAAGTGAATCCAGAAGCATAAGTATAACAATGCCGTGTGAGTGCCAACGATAATTCATGGTGATGTTCTCCTCCTCAAGACTCGTATCACTTCATTTTTGTTCGTCTTGATGGTATAATGCGAATGGGGACTGAGCTCGATCCTCTGGCTTATGCGTTGAACGCCTCCGAAGCAAGATAGAACATGCAAGGGTTCTAGGTAAGTCATCAACCAAACTAGGTAAGTACTTCTTTAATCTTCTTTCTTTTCTTTTATTTCCTAGTTTAGATCACCAACACAATTTCTTTCATCACTCCTTTTTCCATTTCTTTGTAAATAATCATTCTCCATTTTTCTCCTTCTTCTCAATCTATCGCTTTCTTTCTAACTTAACCTAACTCTTTTTCATTTTTCATTTCTTAAAACAAAGAAGAACCTTCATTTTTCTTCATAAAGATTTCAATACAAACCTTGAACGCTTCTATCGCTAACCCTCCTTGTGCATCACGACCCGCATAGCCACTTGCTATTGCGGTAGAATTGAGCACTTGCACATCTCTAATTTTAAGTTCTGAAATTTCGTATTTTTGTGCAGGTTCAAGTTCAATCAATTTTGGCGCCGTAGCCGGGGAGGGTAACAGTTTGTATTGAATTTTTAGAACTAAAACGAATTTTTCTTCTCTGTTGCAGGTTATAGGGCAAAGAAAACAGGAAAGAAGACTTACAGTAACATATAAGTGGTCTTGGGCCTCTGCTCTAGAAAGCAGAGACCAAGTACCCTCTGAATTGCCGCGTTTGCTCGGCCCTGGCCGCGTTTCCGCGGCAAGGAAGAGTTCACTACTGACTGTTTTTTTTTCGGGCTGCTTACTTTGTAAAATTATAGTTTTCTGTAATCTTTATTTCTTATATGTCATCACCAGAAGCCTGCTAATAAACCAAAAGTAAAACATTTGTTGAAAAAGTTAGAAAATTGATTAGACGTTTGCATTTTAGGCATGTGTCTTTTCAATTCATTTACTTTACTGTTAAAGAGTGCTGGAGCAAGGTACGTTCGCATTGCATTCAGAATAGGACTCATCTCTTGGTTGATTTACATCACTTTGAGTGAATCTTGTTTGCATATCTTGTACACTTGCACAAACTAATCTTAAGGGCACCACCCAATAATAAGATAAGGTGGGGATTTAATCACCCTTCCTTGGCCCAAAAATCAGATTCCATGCACTCACTAACCCGAGCCTAACTAAAAATAAGTAGACGTTGGCCCTAGGGACATCTCGGACTCAATTAGGAGATTATCCTAAGGGGAAAAGGTGTTGGAATTTGACTCCTGCCAAATCAATGTCTAGGAAAGGGATTAAGGGTCGAAAGCCCGAAGGTTGGTGGTTATTTAATTAAGGAACATCTTTGACGGATAACCTCCCACCAATCTTGCCCTGACCTGGCTGATTAGCTTGTGGTCAAAGTCTGCATTATACCTACCGTGGACAGTCTAACCAGTTAGGAGTCGTCTAGGTTATAGGTCTACCCTAACTTAGTTTAGAATTTTTTCTTTTTATTTGTTTGCTTATTTGTTTGTTTTTCTTTATTTGTATTCTATTGTGTGATATGGCTTATAATAACAATTTTTCCAATTTTAATAGTAATCCATATTACACACCGACCTCATTTTCGAATATTACCAACCCGGCATATCATAACTTTAACCAACCTAGTGTGCCAGATTGGTCTTTTCCGAATCAATATAACCCATGTCCCCAATCTTATAACCATAATTTCCATGATAATTTTAACTCTTCACAGAGTCAATGGGGATTCACCTCCCCCGAGTCCAATTTTCAACCAACTTGTCCTCCTTATCCATCTTGTCCACAATATTTCCAAGATTCATACTCAGCTCCACCAGTCCAAAATAGAAGACCATCAGTCTTGGAAATGAGTATGCGTGAGTCCAAACAAAAATCACAAAAATCTGATGGACTCACAATTTCACCACCAATTCCAAAACAACACGTCATCTTTTCAACAAGACGATGAACCCATCAACTATGAAAAGATGCTTGAAGCCATGACTCAGGCTCAAAACGCTCGTAATCATGACATAGATATGATGGTCCAATCTCTACGTTCTCACCGTTTGACCAATTCTGATGTCAGTAACCAATCTGTTAGAGCCGAAGAGTCATATTGTTTTAGAACACAAGGGTTCCATTTCAGCACAATCATTTGAACTTGCCCAAACTCCAAAATTTGAAAGTGACATGGACAGTTTGGCAAGTTATCCTTTTCCTGAAATTGAACTTGAAAATGAATATGATCATGAACCTCAACTTAGTGATTCAATTCTACTTCCTGATTCAATTATGACTCCGGTGTTTTCACCTAATTTCAATCTTTTTCCCGAGTCCACATTGGATCCTGTGCCAATTCATCATGAAATTGAATCACCCATCTTTGATGATCATCATGTTGAACTTGATCAATTTTATAATTTTGAAAATCCCATTGACAAATTGGCAAGTTCTTATTTTTATGACATTGAACTCAATGAGAAATGTGACCTAGATTCTCAAATCTGCGATCCAGTTCAAATTCCCGAATCAATATTGACTCCTGTTTTGTTACCGGACTTGAGTAATATTTTAGAGTCAGTTTTGATTCCCACACCTATATTTCTTTAACTTGAATCACCAATATTAAGTCACATTCCATTGTTAGAAAATAAATGTGGACTTGAGTTTCAACTTCTTGACTTGGACCCGCTTCTTGAACCAATCTCGACTCCTGAGCCTTTACTTGACCTAAGTCACCTTCCTGAGTCGGTATTAGTTCCAGTACTTCCTGAGTCCAAGTCAATCATTCTATCTTTTGACACTCCATTTTGGGACAAGGCGGTTGACAAATTTGACTCCGAAATTAATTATGAAATTTGGAAATTAGATGGGGTTAAATATTTAATAAAAATCATTCATGCATATATCATTTTAATGGGTTATATTAAAGAGATTTCTTGTGGGTTCCTCCGGACCCCACGAAAAGTCGATTGGGCCGCATTTCGTGGACCAATCAGACCACCACCGCAACTGTTCTCAGTTCTAATCCGCGGTAGCAGGGCTATGCGGGTCGTGATCCTCAGGGAGGGACTGCGATGGAAGCGTTAAGCAAGTTTCTCTAAAAATTTATCTTTTTTAGTTATTTTGTTAGTCACGATGGTATTTACAATGAAAAGTGGTATTTACAATGAAGTGAAGAAAAGAATTGTGGAAAGAATAGTGTGATTGAGATCTAAACTAAAGAAAGAAGGAAAGAAAACTTACCTCTTTAGTCCTACT
The DNA here is from genome assembly GCA_038442645.1 of Agave tequilana. Taxonomy (NCBI): domain Eukaryota; kingdom Viridiplantae; phylum Streptophyta; class Magnoliopsida; order Asparagales; family Asparagaceae; genus Agave; species Agave tequilana. The sequence goes on along the minus strand of JAVJIF010005708.1, from coordinate 98,338 downwards.
TACCTTTGATCCTTTTGCAACGACTTACTTTGTCTTCGAAGGCGTTCAAGCATGGGATATAGGATCTGTTCGTCGCCATAAGCCATCAAGGGCTCTTCTTGGGCTCGGCAGTCTCGAAGCGATTGGATCTCACGGTTTGCAAGTCATCAGAGAGAGAAACAATGAAACAGAAATAGAAGAATAGCACAAAGAAAGAAGAACATAAATACACAAGAATAAATAAACAAGAATAAAAGAACAAAAGCTAACCTTGAGTAGATTTTATTAACAATGGAAGAAAAATAAAAACTTACACCGATGTCACCTCAGTACAAGTATGATCCCTTCCTCCATGAAAGCATCTCCACTCTCAGTTACAAAATTTACAAAATAAAAATCTAACCTAAAACCTAAACCCTAGCTTTTGGCCCTTGGCTCGCCTCTGGACGCACTGTATGTTGCAATGCAGGTGCTATTTATAGATGCAGAATGCCACAGAGTCCCGGACGAATCTGGCCACAAAATTTGGAATCCGGATAAGGTCAAATTGCCGCGGATCCGCGGCTTTTGCCGCGGTTCCGCGGCAATCTAGTGGCTTCTGGCCACGCGCTTTGGCGCGTGGCCTCTCCTGGTCCGTCCATGGGGGCGCCTGCTTCTAGAATTGTAATCCTGGCCTTTTAAATCTGGATTTTCGAGGTAACTTGGTAATCAAGTTACCCTTAATCCAGATTTCTTCAAATCTTCTCTCCGCGAATTTCTTCTTTATCTTGGCCTTTTAATCTGATCCTGCAGGTGTTTAGGGTTGGATAGAAGTCTACCCTTCCCTATTCTCTGATAATTGCAACTCTAGCCCTTGTATATTTGCACTTTGACACTTGATATTTGCATTTTGACTCTTGGGCTTCAAATATGGGCTTTTGGGCTTCATTGGGCTTTATTTATTATTAAATTGATAATTCGAGGCCTGCACACAATAAATTACAAATTATTAATAAATGTGCAGAATAATATGAATAAATGTGCGAATGCGATGGTATATATGATGATAATTATGCACTTTTGACTACCAATCACACCCCCACACTTATCTTTTTGCTCGTCCTCGAGTAAAAACAAAGAAAAAGAAAAAGTTAATCTAACCTAACTCACTTTCGTAGGAATCACGATTGCACTTAGCACGTGCAACAAGCCGTTAAACCTCTAGGTTACCCTAGAGGACGAGTGTTGTCTCGTGAGGGTTTTCAGCGGATTGCACCCACAAAATCCATAAAAAGGAAATATTTGAATTATATTTGAAGAGACTAAGTAGTCTATAAGTTTTTAGGATCCTCAATTTTATTTATTCTTCAAACCTAGTCTTTATAAAGTCAATTGTTATTCATTTTAGGTAAGGATTAAAATTGAATTTCTAATATAGTCTTTTTCGTTACCAAAAGTCATACGCACCCTTGTGAATCTAGGTATTCCTTAACTTGGGCTCTCATGCCTCTTTAGTATTTTTATAACATCATCTAATTTTCTTTCGTGTAAGTATCAAGGCTTCTTGAGGCCCTCATACCTAACTAATTGACTATTAGATGTGTTAATATAATTTTTTTTTTTTTTTTTTTTTTTGGCATGTATAACTCATCTAATTTTCTTTCGTATAAGTATCAAGGCTTCTTGAGGCCCTAATACCTAACTAATTGATTATTAGATGTGTTAGTACATATAAGTAATTTTTCCTTAGTTCCCTCGGACTTTCTAATCCACCCATGTAGCGAACTTAAAGTCGGTGGCTCCCAAACCGGTCGGCTTTAGGGCACCAAGTGAGAAAACACCCCGCGGACTCAATTCGAGTGAATTAGGCCCCAAAACTAAGGACTTTATTTTATTTACTCACCTTTAGGCATGAATACTTATGCTTCTTGAGGCACATGTATCAGCTTAATTGGTGAATTTTTTTTTTTTTCCTTTTTTTTTTTTTTATTATTATTTTTTTTATGAGGCACAAGGTCTTTGTCTTAGAATCCTAGATATGCATTTGGTATGCACATTTCATTAAGGTAAAAATCAAGACTAATTATTTATTCAATTTCTCTCCTATACCTAAAAATTAAACAATTTATTTATTTTGACCAAGTTTTTAGAAATCCTAATCATGATTTTCCTAATCCTTAAAACTAACTTAGATTTCTTTCAAAAAATAAGTCAAAGTATTTCCTTTTTATAACATTTTTTTTTTTTTTTTTTAGCAAATTTTGTTAGTGTCTACCTATGTTAGTATGTTAGTAAAGCCCACCCCCACACTTATCTCATGCATTGTCCTCAATGTATGAATGAATGCATATATGCATGAAACAGAACAAGGGAAGGCAGAAAATTACCTTAGGGGGTGGTTCCGGTGGTGGTCTAATTGGGCAAAGCGTTGCTACCCAATCAAGATAATGTAGTAGTTGGTGAAACCCACCAGAAATTTTTCGTCTATAACCCACTAAAATGTATGTGTGATCATTTTTTAAAATTTCCACCCCATCAAATTTCCAAATTTCATAATAAATTTCAGAGTTAATTGTCTCAACCTCCTTGTCCCAAAATGGAGTATGAAAGATGGAATGATTGACTTGGACAATATAGGTGCGGGAACGAATACCGACTCAGGAAAGAAGCTCAAATCAAGTAAGGGCTCAGGAGTCGGGCTAGGTTCAAGAATTGGGTCCAAGTCAAGAAATTGAAACTCAAGTCCACAATCTTCTTCCCACAATGGAATATGACCTAATATGGATGATATCTCTTTACTTCCGATATTAAGGAATTCTAGCTCATCGCCATACAATTCTTCAAAACTAAGGTCAACGTCTTTCATCAGAATTGTACAATCAGTTTCAGAAGTAAAGAGATTGAGAGAATCTAGGTCATGTTCAAGTTCTAATTCAGGAAAGGAAAAACTTGCCAAGTTATCAGTGTTTGAAGTTTCGGCAAGTTCACATGATGGTACTGAATTAGAATCTTGTTGTCCAAAGCAACTTGGTTCATCGGCTTTAAAAGAGTGGTCAATGAAAGCAGAAACGGCCGAACTGTGAGCATGTAAAGCTTGAATCATCACATCTATGTCATGATTACGGGCTAATTGAGCCTCAGTCATGGCATCAAGCATCCCTTCATAGTCGATAGGTGCTTCTTGTTGAAAATAGGAAGGGTACTTGTGATAAAGTTGTGAGTCGGTGGACTCACGTATCATCATGTCTAAAATTGATGGTGAATTTTGCTTGGACTTATTTCTACTCATCATTTCCCAGATAGATGGATTTCTATTCTGAATGGGTGGATCTGAGTATGAATCTTGGGAAGAATGTGGACTAGGTGGATACGGAGGACAAGGTGGTTGAACATTAGACTCGGGGGACTCGAAACCCCATGAACTTTGTGACGAGTTGAAATTATTATGGAAATCATGGTCGTAAGATGGAGGGTGTGGGTTATCGTCATTCGGATAAGACCATTCCGGCACACTAGATTGGTCAAGATTAGGGTGTGCCGGGTTGGTAATATCCGAATAATAGTTAGGGGTGTAATATGGATTAAAATCGGAATTATTATTATATGCCATATCACACCAACACAAACAAAACAAAAAGAAAACAAACAAATAAACAAACAAAAAAAAGAAAAAATCTAACCTAAGTTAGGGTAGACCTATGACCTAGACGACTCCTAACTGGTTAGATCGTCCACGGGAGGTCGGGTGCAGACTTTGACCACAAGTTAATCAGCCAGGTCAGGGCAAGAATGGTGGGAGGTTTTCCGTCAAAGACGTTCCTTAATTAAATAACCACCAATCTTCGGGCTTTCGGCCCTCAATCCCTTTCCTAGACACTGATTTGACAAGAGTCAACTTCCAGCACTTTTCCTCCTTAGGATAATCTCCTATTGAGTCCGAGATGTCCCTAGGGCCAACGTCTACTATTTTTTATGTTAGGCTTGGGTTAGTGAGTGCTCGGGATATGATTTTTGGGCTAAGGAAGGGTGATGAAATCCCCACCTTATCTTGTTAATGGGTTATGCCCTTAAGATGAATTAGTGCAAGTGTACAAGATAAATAGATAAGAATCACTCAAAGCAGAAAAGAAAATCAACCAAGAGATGAATCCTATTCTACATGCAATGCGTACGTACCTTGCCTCCAGCACTCTTCAACAGTAAATAAAAATAATTGAAAAGACACGTGCCTAATATGCAAACGTCTAATCAACTTTTAACGATTACAACTAATTTTTTTACTGTTGATTAAATTAGCAGGTATATGGTGAATAATACAGAAAGTTAAGTACTGCAGAAGCTGTATTTTGCAGAGCTGAAGAGCCTGCAGAAAATTGGTTAGGAGTCAACTCCTTTGTGCCGCGTTTGCGCGGCTTTTGCCGTGGGAACGCGGCACTCTGGAGGGATCCTGGGCTCTGCTTTCTTGAGCAGAGTCCCAGGTCCACTTATATGTCACTGCAGTTGCCAAAATATTGTTTCTTCACCTGTAACCTGCAACAGAAAAGAATAAAGAATAAGTTAATAATTAAAATTTTTTTTGTAACTGAGAGTGGAGATGCTTTCATGGAGGAAGGGATCATACTTGTACTGAGGTGACATCGGTGTAAGTTTTTATTTTTCTTCATTGTTAATAAAATCTACTCAAGGTTAGCTTTTGTTCTTTTAATTCTTGTTTATTTATTCTTGTGTATTTATGTTCTTCTTTCTTTGTGCTATTCTTCTATTTCTGTTTCATTGTTTCTCTCTCTGATGACTTGCAAACCGTGAGATCCAATCGCTTCGAGACTGCCGAGCCCAAGAAGAGCCCTTGATGGCTTATGGCGACGAACAGATCCTATATCCCATGCTTGAACGCCTTCGAAGACAAAGTAAGTCGTTGCAAAAGGATCAAAGTAAGTAGGACTAAAGAGGTAAGTTTTCTTTCCTTCTTTCTTTAGTTTAGATCTCAATCACACTATTCTTTCCACAATTCTTTTCTTCACTTCATTGTAAATACCACTTTTCATTGTAAATACCATCGTGACTAACAAAATAACTAAAAAAGATAAATTTTTAGAGAAACTTGCTTAACGCTTCCATCGCAGTCCCTCCCTGAGGATCACGACCCGCATAGCCCTGCTACCGCGGATTAGAACTGAGAACAAATTGGCGCCGTTGCCGGGGAGGGACGGTAAGTTATCTCTAAAACAAAAAAAATTTTTAATTATTAACTATTCTTTATTCTTTTCTGTTGCAGGTTACAGGTGAAGAAAAATATTTTGGCAACTGCAGTGACATATAAGTGGACCTGGGACTCTGCTCAAGAAAGCAGAGCCAGGATCCCTCCAGAGTGCCGCGTTCCCACGGCAAAAGCCGCGCAAACGCGGCACAAAGGAGTTGACTCCTAACCAATTTTCTGCAGGCTCTTCAGCTCTGCAAAATACAGCTTCTGCAGTACTTAACTTTCTGTATTATTCACCATATACCTGCTAATTTAATCAACAGTAAAAAAATTGGTTGTAATCGTTAAAAGTTGATTAGACGTTTGCATATTAGGCACGTGTCTTTTCAATTATTTTTATTTACTGTTGAAGAGTGCTGGAGGCAAGGTACGTACGCATTGCATGTAGAATAGGATTCATCTCTTGGTGATTTTCTGCTTTGAGTGATTCTTATCTATTTATCTTGTACACTTGCACTAATTCATCTTAAGGGCATAACCCATTAACAAGATAAGGTGGGGATTTCATCACCCTTCCTTAGCCCAAAATCATATCCCGAGCACTCACTAACCCAAGCCTAACAAAAAATAGTAGACGTTGGCCCTAGGGACATCTCGGACTCAATAGGAGATTATCCTAAGGAGGAAAAGTGCTGGAAGTTGACTCTTGTCAAATCAGTGCCTAGGAAAGGGATTGAGGGCCGAAAGCCCGAAGATTGGTGGTTATTTAATTAAGGAACGTCTTTGACGGAAAACCTCCCACCATTCTTGCCCTGACCTGGCTGATTAACTTGTGGTCAAAGTCTGCACCCGACCTCCCGTGGACGATCTAACCAGTTAGGAGTCGTCTAGGTCATAGGTCTACCCTAACTTAGGTTAGATTTTTTCTTTTTTTGTTTGTTTATTTGTTTGTTTTCTTTTTGTTTTGTTTGTGTTGGTGTGATATGGCATATAATAATAATTCCGATTTTAATCCATATTACACCCCTAACTATTATTCGGATATTACCAACCCGGCACACCCTAATCTTGACCAATCTAGTGTGCCGGAATGGTCTTATCCGAATGACGATAACCCACACCCTCCATCTTACGACCATGATTTCCATAATAATTTCAACTCGTCACAAAGTTCATGGGGTTTCGAGTCCCCCGAGTCTAATGTTCAACCACCTTGTCCTCCGTATCCACCTAGTCCACATTCTTCCCAAGATTCATACTCAGATCCACCCATTCAGAATAGAAATCCATCTATCTGGGAAATGATGAGTAGAAATAAGTCCAAGCAAAATTCACCATCAATTTTAGACATGATGATACGTGAGTCCACCGACTCACAACTTTATCACAAGTACCCTTCCTATTTTCAACAAGAAGCACCTATCGACTATGAAGGGATGCTTGATGCCATGACTGAGGCTCAATTAGCCCGTAATCATGACATAGATGTGATGATTCAAGCTTTACATGCTCACAGTTCGGCCGTTTCTGCTTTCATTGACCACTCTTTTAAAGCCGATGAACCAAGTTGCTTTGGACAACAAGATTCTAATTCAGTACCATCATGTGAACTTGCCGAAACTTCAAACACTGATAACTTGGCAAGTTTTTCCTTTCCCGAATTAGAACTTGAACATGACCTAGATTCTCTCAATCTCTTTACTTCTGAAACTGATTGTACAATTCTGATGAAAGACGTTGACCTTAGTTTTGAAGAATTGTATGGCGATGAGCTAGAATTCCTTAATATCGGAAGTAAAGAGATATCATCCATATTAGGTCATATTCCATTGTGGGAAGAAGATTGTGGACTTGAGTTTCATTTCTTGACTTGGACCCAATTCTTGAACCTAGCCCGACTCCTGAGCCCTTACTTGATTTGAGCTTCTTTCCTGAGTCGGTATTCGTTCTCGCACCTATTTTGTCCAAGTCAATCATTCCATCTTTTCATACTCCATTTTGGGACAAGGAGGTTGAGACAATTAACTCTGAAATTTATTATGAAATTTGGAAATTTGATGGGGTGGAAATTTTAAAAAATGATCACACATACATTTTAGTGGTTATAGACGAAAAATTTCTGGTGGGTTTCACCACTACTACATTATCTTGATTGGGTAGCAACGCTTGGCCCAATTAGACCACCACCGAACCACCCCCTAAGGTAATTTTCTGCCTTCCCTTGTTCTGTTTCATGCATATATGCATTCATTCATACATTGAGGACAATGCATGAGATAAGTGTGGGGGTGGGCTTTACTAACATACTAACATAGGTAGACACTAACAAAATTTGCTAAAAAAAAAAAAAAAAAAAAAAATGTTATAAAAGGAAATACTTTGACTTATTTTTTTGAAAGAAATCTAAGTTAGTTTTAAGGATTAGGAAAATCATGATTAGGATTTCTAAAAACTTGGTCAAAATAAATAAATTGTTTAATTTTTAGGTATAGAGAGAAATTGAATAAATAATTAGTCTTGATTTTACCTTAATGAAATGTGCATACCAAATGCATATCTAGGATTCTAAGACAAAGACCTTGTGCCTCATAAAAAAAATAATAATAAAAAAAAAAAAAGGAAAAAAAAATAATTCACCAATTAAGCTGATACATGTGCCTCAAGAAGCATAAGTATTCATGCCTAAAGGTGAGTAAATAAAATAAAGTCCTTAGTTTTGGGCCTAATTCACTCGAATTTGAGTCCGCGGGGTGTTTTCTCACTTGGTGCCCTAAAGCCGACCGGTTTGGGAGCCACCGACTTTAAGTTCGCTACATGGGTGGATTAGAAAGTCCGAGGGAACTAAGGAAAAATTACTTATATGTACTAACACATCTAATAATCAATTAGTTAGGTATTAGGGCCCTCAAGAAGCCTTGATACTTATACGAAAGAAAATTAGATGAGTTATACATGCCAAAAAAAAAAAAAAAAAAAAAATTATATTAACACATCTAATAGTCAATTAGTTAGGTATGAGGGCCTCAAGAAGCCTTGATACTTACACGAAAGAAAATTAGATGATGTTATAAAAATACTAAAGAGGCATGAGAGCCCAAGTTAAGGAATACCTAGATTCACAAGGGTGCGTATGACTTTTGGTAACGAAAAGACTATATTAGAAATTCAATTTAATCCTTACCTAAAATGAATAACAATTGACTTTATAAAGACTAGGTTTGAAGAATAAATAAAATTGAGGATCCTAAAAACTTATAGACTACTTAGTCTCTTCAAATATAATTCAAATATTTTCCTTTTTATGGATTTTGTGGGTGCAATCTGCTGAAAACCCTCACGAGACAACACTCGTCCTCTAGGGTAACCTAGAGGTTTAACGGCTTGTTGCACGTGCTAAGTGCAATCGTGATTCCTACGAAAGTGAGTTAGGTTAGATTAACTTTTCTTTTTCTTTGTTTTTACTCGAGGACGAGCAAAAAGATAAGTGTGGGGGTGTGATTGGTAGTCAAAAGTGCATAATTATCATCATATATACCATCGCATTCGCACATTTATTCATATTATTCTGCACATTTATTAATAATTTGTAATTTATTGTGTGCAGGCCTCGAATTATCAATTTAATAATAAATAAAGCCCAATGAAGCCCAAAAGCCCATATTTGAAGCCCAAGAGTCAAAATGCAAATATCAAGTGTCAAAGTGCAAATATACAAGGGCTAGAGTTGCAATTATCAGAGAATAGGGAAGGGTAGACTTCTATCCAACCCTAAACACCTGCAGGATCAGATTAAAAGGCCAAGATAAAGAAGAAATTCGCGGAGAGAAGATTTGAAGAAATCTGGATTAAGGGTAACTTGATTACCAAGTTACCTCGAAAATCCAGATTTAAAAGGCCAGGATTACAATTCTAGAAGCAGGCGCCCCCATGGACGGACCAGGAGAGGCCACGCGCCAAAGCGCGTGGCCAGAAGCCACTAGATTGCCGCGGAACCGCGGCAAAAGCCGCGGATCCGCGGCAATTTGACCTTATCCGGATTCCAAATTTTGTGGCCAGATTCGTCCGGGACTCTGTGGCATTCTGCATCTATAAATCACCTGCATTGCAACATACAGTGCGTCCAGAGGCGAGCCAAGGGCCAAAAGCTAGGGTTTAGGTTTTAGGTTAGATTTTTATTTTGTAAATTTTGTAACTGAGAGTGGAGATGCTTTCATGGAGGAAGGGATCATACTTGTACTGAGGTGACATCGGTGTAAGTTTTTATTTTTCTTCCATTGTTAATAAAATCTACTCAAGGTTAGCTTTTGTTCTTTTATTCTTGTTTATTTATTCTTGTGTATTTATGTTCTTCTTTCTTTGTGCTATTCTTCTATTTCTGTTTCATTGTTTCTCTCTCTGATGACTTGCAAACCGTGAGATCCAATCGCTTCGAGACTGCCGAGCCCAAGAAGAGCCCTTGATGGCTTATGGCGACGAACAGATCCTATATCCCATGCTTGAACGCCTTCGAAGACAAAGTAAGTCGTTGCAAAAGGATCAAAGGTAAGTAGGACTAAAGAGGTAAGTTTTCTTTCCTTCTTTCTTTAGTTTAGATCTCAATCACACTATTCTTTCCACAATTCTTTTCTTCACTTCATTGTAAATACCACTTTTCATTGTAATACCATCGTGACTAACAAAATAACTAAAAAGATAAATTTTTAGAGAAACTTGCTTAACGCTTCCATCGCAGTCCCTCCCTGAGGATCACGACCCGCATAGCCCTGCTACCGCGGATTAGAACTGAGAACAAATTGTTGTAGTATAGTGGTGAGTATTCCCGCCTGTCACGCGGGTGACCCGGGTTCGATCCCCGGCAACGGCGCCAATTTGTTCTCAGTTCTAATCCGCGGTAGCAGGGCTATGCGGGTCGTGATCCTCAGGGAGGGACTGCGATGGAAGCGTTAAGCAAGTTTCTCTAAAATTTATCTTTTTTAGTTATTTTGTTAGTCACGATGGTATTTACAATGAAAAGTGGTATTTACAATGAAGTGAAGAAAAGAATTGTGGAAAGAATAGTGTGATTGAGATCTAAACTAAAGAAAGAAGGAAAGAAAACTTACCTCTTTAGTCCTACTTACCTTTGATCCTTTTGCAACGACTTACTTTGTCTTCGAAGGCGTTCAAGCATGGGATATAGGATCTGTTCGTCGCCATAAGCCATCAAGGGCTCTTCTTGGGCTCGGCAGTCTCGAAGCGATTGATCTCACGGTTTGCAAGTCATCAGAGAGAGAAACAATGAAACAGAAATAGAAGAATAGCACAAAGAAAGAAGAACATAAATACACAAGAATAAATAAACAAGAATAAAAGAACAAAGCTAACCTTGAGTAGATTTTATTAACAATGGAAGAAAAATAAAAACTTACACCGATGTCACCTCAGTACAAGTATGATCCCTTCCTCCATGAAAGCATCTCCACTCTCAGTTACAAAATTTACAAAATAAAAATCTAACCTAAACCTAAACCCTAGCTTTTGGCCCTTGGCTCGCCTCTGGACGCACTGTATGTTGCAATGCAGGTGCTATTTATAGATGCAGAATGCCACAGAGTCCCGGACGAATCTGGCCACAAAATTTGGAATCCGGATAAGGTCAAATTGCCGCGGATCCGCGGCTTTTGCCGCGGTTCCGCGGCAATCTAGTGGCTTCTGGCCACGCGCTTTGGCGCGTGGCCTCTCCTGGTCCGTCCATGGGGGCGCCTGCTTCTAGAATTGTAATCCTGGCCTTTTAAATCTGGATTTTCGAGGTAACTTGGTAATCAAGTTACCCTTAATCCAGATTTCTTCAAATCTTCTCTCCGCGAATTTCTTCTTTATCTTGGCCTTTTAATCTGATCCTGCAGGTGTTTAGGGTTGGATAGAAGTCTACCCTTCCCTATTCTCTGATAATTGCAACTCTAGCCCTTGTATATTTGCACTTTGACACTTGATATTTGCATTTTGACTCTTGGGCTTCAAATATGGGCTTTTGGGCTTCATTGGGCTTTATTTATTATTAAATTGATAATTCGAGGCCTGCACACAATAAATTACAAATTATTAATAAATGTGCAGAATAATATGAATAAATGTGCGAATGCGATGGTATATATGATGATAATTATGCACTTTTGACTACCAATCAGCAACCACCACCTTAGGTAACATTTTCCTTCCCTTTCTTCTTTTTCATGCATCTATGCATTAATTCATACATTGAGGATAATGCATGAGATAGGTGTGGGGGAGGGTTCTAACATAACTTAGGTTTTTTCTTTTTAATAAACATAAAAATAAAAATAAAATAAAAAAATTAACATTTTCTTTACTTTTAAAACTTTTTGAAAATAGAAACAATTTTTGACATATTTTTTTGTAAGAAATTAAATCAATTTTAAGGAACAGGAAAATTAAAATTAGGATTACTTATACTTGGTCAAAATAAGATTATTTGTTTGATTTTTAGGTTAGGAAGAAAATTTGTGAAAGTAATTTAGTCTTGATCTTTACCTTGATGAAATATGCACACTTCATACACTTAGGGTTCAAAAACAAAGATTCTTATGCCTTATATATATAAAAAAAAATATGAACGAATCTAATTAGTGATTAGCGAGGTACTTTGGCCTAAGCAAGCCTTAGTATTTATGCGAAAGATGACTAGATAAGTTTGAGAAAAATATATATAAAAATCCTCTGATTAAGCTGGGTATTTGTGCCTAATAAAACATAATTATTCACGCCTAAAAGGGGTTCATATAATAAAATCCTTAGTTTTGTGGCCTTATTTGCTAGAGTCCTTAAGTCCTTTGGGTGTTTTCTCACCTGGTGCCCTAAGACCGTTTGGTTTGGGTGTCATCGATTAAAGGCTCGTTACATGGGCAGATTAGAAAGCCTAATAGAACTAAGAAATAATGCCACAAAAAATATATATATAAATAAATAAGGCATAAGAGTTAGAGTTAATGAACCCTTAGTCAAAATTTCCACGATCACGAGGTGCATATGTCTTAGGGTAAGTAATAGACTAGCTAAGAGAGTACAATTTAACTCCTTACCTTGATTGATACAAATTTTGAATAGAGACTAAGTTAGGAATGAAAAATTCAGCTTTCCTATAACTTATAGATTACTTAAATCTTACAATTATATTTCAAATTTTTTCTCTTTCAAATGCTTTTCGAAAATACTAACTCTTTGTTTCTCTTTCTTTATGGATTTTGCAGGTGTAATCCACTAAAAACCGTCACGAGACAAAACTCGTCCTCTAAGGGAAACGTAGAGGTTTAACGGCTTGTTGTACATGCTCAGTGCAATCGCGTGACCTGCGAAAGTGGTCTAATAATCCTTAGTATAGTTTAGTTGTTTGCTCGAGGACGAGCAAAAGATAGGTATGGGGTGTGATTGGTGACTAATGTTGCACATTTATTATCATATTTCCATACTTATTTTAGAATAAACTTTGCATTGTCCTAATTAAATGTTTAATTTATTTGCAGGCCCATTCCTAAAGGAGAGTGAAGAGAAATAAGCCCAAAAGCCTACCAAATTCTGAATTAAATCAGAATTATTCGAACTCAGTAAATCAGGGCAAAATCAGAGAGGTTGAAAACCGGTTGAGAAGAATCCTCCCAGAATCGATCGGTTGAAGCCAAGAAAAAAGGCCATTTCGTCACAATCCCGGACCTAAACGAGAAAACCAACTGAAGATAAAGTCAGAACGTGAAACCGGGGAGACCCACCAACAGGGTATGGCCACCTGGCCACACCCTTACCACGGAAACGCGGCCAAAGCCGCATTTCCGCGGCTTGGTTAGGGAGCTAGGGGGAGCGTTTGCTCCCCCAATCTTCCCGGGATTCCCCCTTGTGGTTTTTCCTTATAAATACTGGTTTGAGCTAAGAAAAAATGGACGACATTGCAGAGATAGGATTTAGTCCACTTTTTCATTTTGTAGTTTAGGTTTTTGTTTTCTTTTATGTAATTTTAATGTGTATGTAAGCTTAGGTTAGATTGAGATTCATGTAAGTAAGAGAGAGAGGCTTATGTTGAGAGTAACCCCATGTACCCTCCTCCTTTCTTCTATCGTTTCTGCAGCAATAAAAGGCAAGTGAATCCAGAAGCACAAGTATAACAATGTCGTATGAGTGCCAACGATAATTCATGGTGATGTTCTCCTCCTCAAGACTCGTATCACTTCATTCTTGTTCGTCTTGATGGTATAATGCGAATGGGGACTGAGCTCGATCCTCTGGCTTATGCGTTGAACGCCTCCGAAGCAAGGTAGAACATGCAAGGTGTTGGAACTTATTTCGATGAAGACGTTTGTGAAGATCAAATTCATTTGGAGCTCTAACACGTGACGAATCAAGAGTCCTACATGATCCAGATGTGCCAAGGAGAGTTGATAGAGTGTGGTTTGTAAAGTTGAAATAGCATGTAAAAGCCTTGACACAAACACACACTTCATTGGTCCATTAGTCGACTTGATGTATTTATAAGTCGACTAATCCTTGATGTAGTCGACTAACCCAGAACCCAAGTCGACTAATCCTGTGTCCTGAATCTGACCAACTCTCTGTTTCTTTATTAGTCGACCGACAGTAAAACCAAGTCGACTAATACATCTTGTAGTCGACTAATAAGAGTCCCCTAGTCGACTAATCCTTGGTCCAAGTCGACTTGAAGGTAGTTGCAGTCGACTTGAAGTAGTTATTCTGAAAACTGTCAGGCCAACGTCTCTTCCCTAGTCGACTAATAGCCAACATAGTCGACTAATAGAAGGATTTTTGCCTAGTCTAGTCGACTAACTCCATGGGCAAGTCGACTAATAGGCAGTTCTGACTGTTGGACAGTTTCTGACTGTTGGTCTTTTGTGCAGCTGTTTTCAACGTTCCTTTGATTCAAATTGCACCTATTACTCCCTAACTAACCTAGTCTTCAGCTATAAATAGGTAAGTTATACCAAAGGCCAATTAAAAAGAGATTTTATCAGTTTTCCAAGTCAAAAAATCTGCAAACCTGAAAACTGTTTTCCCACTTCAGTTCTTCACCAAAAGACATTTCCATTATGAAGATTCTCTGAAGTTCTTGTTTCCTATACTGACCTTGTCCATATACACATTCAGTACCAAGGCTATAGGAAAGTATTGTAATTCTCAAAGCAAATCATTGTACACAGGAGGCTTCTTGATTGTAAGCAGTTGTACAAAGTGAAAGGTATTCTCTTGGTGGAAGAGAAGGTGTTCTCTTGGTGGAAGAGAAGGTGTATACATTTGACGAAGGGGATTTGTCAAGTGGTGTACATGGTGTATTAATTTTGGGTTGCAAAGTCAAGTTACAGGAAAATCTCAAGCGGGTGGCTTGGGGACTGGATGTAGGTCACAAGGACCGAACCAGGATAAATCTCTCTTGTTTGCGTTTGTGCATTTTCTGAGATTTGATTTCCTTTTTGCAAGTTACTTCTTTGATTAACGATTAATCCTTCTTGTTTTAGTGTTATTTGACTTGTGTATTTTAGATCATTGTTGCCAACAGAGATTGTTCCACATTTGTTAATATCTCGACGATCCAACATTTGGTATCAGAGCCCTGCATACCTCGTCAACAACAAGGATGGCAACGGAGTTCTCATCATCCCAATTCAAAGAAGGACATTCTACACAACGTCCACCGCTATTTGACGGAACCAACTACAACTATTGGAAGTGTAGAATGAAGAAATACTTGCAGTCACTCAACTACGACCTTTGAACATCGTAGAAGCATCATACACCAAGCCCACAACCAACTACAACGCTTGGAGTGAAGATCAAAAGAAGAACGCGAAGCTTGACGCCAAAGCGATGAATGCTCTATTCTGTGCCCTAACCAAAGAAGAGTTCAACCGTGTTTCAACAGCAACTTCTGCACATCAAATATGGCATACTCTTCAGGTAACACACGAAGGCACTAATAAAGTTAAGGAATCTAAAATATCTGTTCTTGTCCACAGGTTTGAGTTATTCAAAATGGAGGAGAATGAAATCATATCCGAGATGGTTACAAGATTCACCGATATCACCAATACATTAGCATCCCTTGGAAGAACTACACCCAAGTTGAAAGAGTTCGAAAGATCCTTCGTGCACTCACACCAGAATGGGAGAAGAAGACAACCGCCATTGAAGAGGCGAATGATCTCTCAACTATGACATTAGAAAACCTAATCGGTAATCTAATGGCATATGAAGTGCAGTTAGAAGAAAGAAAGAAGGACCAAGAACGACAGCACCGTTCAAAGAAGAAAGAACTCGCCTTCCATGCATCTTCCGACACGGACAATGATGACGAAGAGGAGATGGCAATACTCTCAAAGAATTCAGAAATTTCTAAAGCAAGGTAAATTCAAATGCTTTAATTGTGATAAACCAGGTCATATGAAGATGATTGTCCTTTGCTTAAGAAGAAAGATAAGTACAAGAGTAAGAAGTTCAGAAAGAAGAAGAACTATGAAGTATCATCAGAATACAGTGATTCATCTTCATCTGATGAAGAAGAATCCACTGAACGTGTCACCTATGTTACATGGCACTTGAAGATGATGAGGTATCATATTCTGAACTCTCTGATGCTTTCCATGAATTATTTCTTGATCTGAAAAATGAAAAACTGAAAAACAAAGTTTTGTCAAAAGAAAATGAGAACTTTTAAGGAAAATTCATGTTATGCATACAATGTTCATCTATAAATTCTCAACAGCAAGATGAGTTTGAAAAAGTCATATCATCTTTGAAAATTGAAATGAGAAATTTATAAAAGAGAACATTTTTCTAAAAAAGGAAACTAAATCTTTGAATGAAAGGATTTCTATATTTGATAAGACATGTTAGTTTTCAAAATAAATATGAAGATCTTTTGCAAAATGTGACTAAGTTTAATAAAGGAAAAGAAAATTTGAATGCTTTATTATCTTTTCAGAAATTGTCACATGATAATCATGGTATTGGATTTATTGCAAATTTCATGTTATAGTAATCCATATAGTTCTTTTGTAAAAAGAAAGCCTAAGAAAAATAAGTTTATATGGATTCCTAAGAACTTAATTTTCATGATAAAAATACATATATTGCATCATACATTCATGATATATGTGATTCTTGCAACTATGTGTATATTAACAGTGGAAACCAAATTCTAAATGGATTTAGACTCCTAAAGGTTAAATATGTTCTTTTATGTTTTGGTACCATCTAACGTTTATCTTGCAGGTACCATATAAAAATTGATAAGAACAATTATATATATATGTACTAATATATTTGTTACAGGGGAGAACAAAGTGTTGGCCCAAAGGCCTTCGACTCTAGTTTTGATGATGATTAACTCATGTGGTTATGTGTACTAATAATCTTGTGATGTTTTAGTTTCAGATCATTAGCCAAGATATTAGTTGGTGATAGCTTCAACAAGATGGTTTGGAAGCTTCACAAGTGATTCAAGAGCCTAAGCATCAAAGATGACATCTAGCACTCATTGGAGTCAAGCTTGGTGAATCACGGTTTGGACCGAGTCAACTTGGAGACGGCGCTCTACAAGAAGACTTGGTATCCATAGTTTTAGTTTTGTGTTTAGATTCCAAATTGTAGAATAGAATAGTATGATATGCTCAAGTATACAATACACACACATAAATTCAATAGTTTGGTTTTTGATTGAATCGGTTTTGGATTTCAAATAACTATATCGAGTTTTGGATTTGAACCAGTTTTAGTTCTACTGATCTGCTGACACCATTTTATAATTATTATCATAACTTTTTATTTTTATATTCAAATAACATGATTTAACTTGCATTTCAAAGATAACTTTCAGATCTAAATTTCTTATTTAATAACCATTTTCATATTCTAATTTTAAAGTTGTCAAATATTTGGTTGAAATCTGTTCTTGTTCTGAAAATAGCTTACAGTTTCTGTTTTGACACCTGTCAGTGTTTTATTGATAACTTTCGCATCCTAATGGATATTGAGTTGATTTTAGTTGCATTAAAAGATAACTTAAAGATCTACAAATTATTCCTATATACCGTTTTATGAATTTGAACGTTTTCAGCCTGAAAAATGTGCTCCAATCTGACCTATTTTGTTGAACAGCCAGGCTGGGCCGGTCGACAAGTCCGGTCGACCGTGCCAAGCCTACGGTCGACCGGCCGTCGACCGGACGTGCACGAAACCGTGCACGTCGGCTGTTTCTGTAGACGGTCGACCGTGCGGGCGAGCGACTGTAAGCAGATTGGTCTCTCTGTTTGTTTGGGTCGACCGCCAGGTCGACCGGCAGCTGTGAAACGGCTGTATTTTTACCGTGTTGGACGGTCGACCGTGCGGTCGACCTGCAGGGTATTTTCTGGCAGTTCTGCTGCCAATGGCTATTTTTCAGATTTGCCTATAAATACCCCATTTGAGAGAGTTTTTCTCTAAGAATTTTTGGGCTAAAATTTTTATTTCTCTCAGGTGTTTTTGCTGCAATCAAAATAGGTTTTTTGGATTCAATTGAACAATCTTTTGTTGTTTTTCTTTAGGGTTTGAAAAATCAAAGAAAAGGGTTTTGGGAAAGCTTTTGAATTGAACTTCTCTATCTTGGTTTCATTTATTTCCCAAAAATTTTCTTTGAGTTGCTGGTTTCAAATCCTTGGTTTTCTCCACACTGAGCTAAAATCTACTATCTTCTCTATAGAATTTTGTGTGGGAAAAAGAGATTGTTTTGTGGTTGTTGTTTGAAACCACTAAGTTGTAAACCCTATTTAGCTTGGCTTTGTGCCTTTCTCTCATTGTGTTGAGAAAGATTTGCTATTGGGTTGTATCCCTCAAGGTTGTGAGGTGATATTTGTATTGGGTTGAGCTTGCCTCAAGAGGAGGTTGTTGTTGGTTTGAAGTTTGCCTCAGAGGAGGTTGTGGTTTGTAAGGGAGGAGTTGGGTACTCCTTGTAATTGTGATTGCCCCAAATCCTCGGTGGAGGTTCCCTTTGTGGGAGTCCTTTTGTGGACAAGCTAGTGGATTGGAAATCCTTCGTGTGTCGAAGGTGGGGATGTAGAGCTGGGTGCTCGAACCTCGGAACATATCTTGTTGTTTGCGCTTGATCCATTGACTCTCTCTAACTCTCTCTTTACTTTGTGCCTTGCATCTATTTATATTGCTCATTCATATTTGCTTGGCTTGGTTGTGTGCATCACTTGTTGATAGCACTTGAGTGTGAATTGCTTAAGTTTTCATATTCCGCATTTAGTTCACAGATTAGCTATATCACCTATTCACCCCCCCTCTAGGTGATTTCAATTGTATCAGAGCTAGTGCTCCTGATATTTAGGTTTAACCGCCTAGGAGTGATCTTGGTTTGCTAATCTTCATTTGCATATTTCATTTGCACACATATTGTTGCACTTATGGCTAGCCCTCTTATGTTTGACCATTTTAGACTTGATACATGGAAGGTTAATATGAGTAAACATTTAAAAGACCTAGGACATCTTGTTTATCAAGCCATTACCATAGAATCCCTCCCAATAGTAGCAAGCATAAGAAGGCCAATGCATTAGCACTTAGAGCACTTAGAGCATCTCTTAATGAATCTCTTTTACCCGTTTTTTGATCATTATGATTCGGCTTTTGCAGTTTGGAGCATCTTGACTTCTCCCGAGCTTCCAAGGATTATCAACAAGATGAGGAGATCTAAGAGAGAAAAGTCCGAAGAGCAATGCCTCATGGTCCAAGGGAAGAACTCCCTGAGGTACAATCGGATTCTCAAATAGATGATAGCTCTAGTTCATATTGTCATGGATGTTTTTTGAAGTTCAAACCTTAAATATGAAACTTGTTCTAAAGCTTGAAAATTGTTTAGAAAACATGATTTGTTGAAAGATGATAATCTTGTTTTTGAAAATGAATTAAAGGATTTATGCTCTAATTTTGAATTGATGTTGCAAGAGAAGGAAGAGATTGCAAGTGAATATGACTCACTTAAATCTCAACTCGAACTTGCTTTAAAGGAAATGAATTTTTGAAAAACAAAAATGATTGTGATGATGTTGTAAAGCACAATGAGATCTTATCTTCAAAATTGGATTTTACTTTTAAGAAATCTCACTTTGAAAAATGATATTGATGCAATTACAAAAGAATTGGATTTGGTTATTAAAAATAAATCCTTGCAAAAAGAGATTGATGTTTGCCATGCTAGTGTAGCTTCTTGTTCTAGCACACCCTATTGCATGTTCCACTTTATCTTCTAGCATTGAAAGGATATAATTGTCTTGAAGAAAAGTGTTTTATAGTTTGGGCTCCACTTTGAGCATTGTGTCATGAATCACTCACGTTTGGAAACCTTGGTTCGCAAAGAAACAAGTTCAAACCTTGCATGCACACCCCATCTAGGCATACACATGCTTTTCATGATCACCATCATCATATGTATGCTCACGTGTACACATGTACACATTGTGGTCGTAAAGGCCACCTTGCTAGATTTTGTTATGATCGTATTTATAATGAAAATTTAGCAACTAATTATGTTTTGGGTGAGAAAAAGATATTAACCCCCGTGGACCCACAAGAAAATGGGTACCAAAACCACCGCTTTAACTTTTGATGTAGGTGGGAGCTCTCGCATCACTTGAGGGCATTGGTGCCTGAGGTGGATGCATTCTAAGTTTAAAGAGAAACCATTTGGATGCTTCACTCTCAAGGAGAATTGGTGGGAGGACCACCTGGTTTGGAGACATGGAAAGTTGCCTCTTCGGTTTTGGTAACAATCCCTTACTCCATTTAGTGTTTACATGCTTTCTAGGTTCATCTTTTATAGCATGTTGTGTTTTGTTGTTCATTATGCTTTGTGCCATGTTCATTAGATTAAGGTTGTACATGTTTAGCTACTTGAGCACCCATGCTTCATATGGATCTATATTTAGTGTCTCACCTTATTTAGACTAACATGTATGCTCTAGATCTAATGCACATGTATTTGCATAATGATCATATGATGTTCTATAACTTTCATTTTAATGATTCATGTTTTGACTAGTATGTTTATTGCTATACATGTATTGCAATTTGAATCACCATTGTTTAGATGAACCCATATTTTGTGTTTTCACATTGTTTTGATATTATTATATCTTGATTCTTATAGCATGTGATTTACATAATGATCATTTTTAAAATATTGTTGATTTATGACTCGTTTTATGCTTAATGATTTGGATATATGCTTAGATGTTAGTTTTCATTAAAATTAGGATTTATACTTGTACATAGAATGGGCCACAAATAAACCTTTATATATGTTTGTGCTTGGATGCCTATTTGTACCCATTAGATGTTCTAGTATAGTCTAGTTTTGATGATTCATGCATTCAAACATATATTCCTATTTTTGATGTGTTTTCTATGATTAAGTGTTTTCACTTCATGTATATGTCTATTTTGCCAAATCTTAAGATTTACATGTATGCCCCTTGATCATTTGCTTTTCATGCAAATCTATATTTTGGACTCAATTGTGTTTAGGGATATGTATGTATACTTTTGTTTTGTCAAAACATACATATGCCTTGGAGTTTAATTTGTTATGATGATTTTTCGTGTCATTGAGGAAATTTCCTTAGTAATGAAGATTTAGTTTTTCATGTGTTCATATTCTAAAGGAATTTCAATCGAGCTTGATTGTCCTTTTCATGATGAATGTTTCACACAACACTTGTACACTCACCCTATTTAATGTTTCCTCGTGATTTAGTTTTCATGAGTACAATTTGTGCTATATGAATTTTGAGTGTTTTAATGTCATGTGATTTACATGTGTTTTCATGAAAAACATTTTTGTTATTCCTCACTTGAAGGATTACGTGCTAGTTTTCAAATTTTCATATAACTAGTTCTTATTCTCAATTTGGTAGAGTTTTTTCAAACAAACTATAATTCAAATCTATTTTTGAAAACCCCTACCATTTGTGGCGGTTGGATGGGAGATCATGCTCATGTATGCTTAATAGTGCAAATCATTTAAACTTGATCATGAAATGGGTGGTAGTTGATATGAGTCATACACTTGATCTTTTGTTGTTTCAATTGGTATCATTGAATCCTTTCAATTGGTATCAATATGACATCTTTTTTGTATACTCATATATGTTGTGTTTTATATATGTATGCTTGCACCTCACATAGTATCAAATTTCAATTGATCTCTATCTTTTACATATATATATAGAAGATTTATTTGTGCTTACTATATCCCTATATTTTTAAGCACAAAACCTTGTTTATAATAGCTTGAATTTTAAATGTGTTTCAATTGATTTATTTTCGATTGGTATCTTATCTCAAGCAATTCGCATATTTTTGTTTGGTATTTCATAAAAGGAGAATCTAGTATTTCATTTTTCCGTTGGTAACAAATATTTTTCATTTGGTATCAAGAAGCTTGTTGTTTACTAAAAATGGTATCAGTTGTTTTTTTATTGCCTATTGGTATCATGTGCTTTTTTCAATATGGTTTATTTTCAATATGTTTTATATTTTCATTGGTATCTAGTTTACTCTAGATATGTTTCTTTTTGATATAAATGTTGTTTTTTTTTTATTTCAATGCCTTGTTTAGATTTCAATTGTTTAATTTCAAATTGAATCTGGCATTACCTAAATTTTGTTATTTTCATTTGATATCATAATGACCTTCATAGTTATTATGTTTTAATTGGTATCATATTGGTTTTGATTTCACCCCTTAGAATAGTTTATTGGTTCCTTGTTTCAAACATTTTGGGGAGAAAACTTTGTTCTATCATGCTTGTTTTTACCCCTTTGTTGATGATTGACAAAAAGGGTGGAGAAGATTTGGAAATTAATATGCATGATTTAGTTTGGAGAAGAATTTTGGAGTTCATATGCATGATTTATGCATAAGTTTTCTGTTTTATTGGTTGTTTTATTTTCATTGGTATCAAGAGCATGTTTGAGCTTTTATTTGTTTTAAGTTTTTATTTCATTGGTATCAAGAGCATGTTTTTAGTATCAAGAGTTTGTGGTAACAAGAGCATGGTTTTGATAATTTATTTGTTTTATTTTATTGGTATCAAAGAGCATTTGTTTATTTAATTGGTATCAAGAGCATTGTTTTATTAGTATCAAGAGCATGTTTCATATGCATATTCATTTTATGTCAAGAACCTTGTTTATATGCTCTCAATTGTTTGTGTTATCTTTATGCATGAGTTAAGGGGGAGCTTCTTTGAAGCTTTACTTTATCCATGCATATATAACTCCATGAGTTTTGTCATCATCAAAAAGGGAGAGTGTTGACCCAAAGGCCTTCGACTCTAGTTTTGATGATGATTAACTCATGTAGTTATGTGTACTAATAATCTTGTGATGTTTTTTAGTTTCAGATCATTAGCCAGATATTAGTTGGTGTAGCTTCAACAAGATGATTTGGAAGCTTTCACAAGGTGATTCAAGAGCCTAAGCTCAAAGATGACATCTAGCACTCATTGGAGTCAAGCTTGGTGAATCACGGTTTGGACCGAGTCAACTTGGAGACGGCGCTCTACAAGAAGACTTGGTATCCATAGTTTTAGTTTTGTGTTTAGATCCCAAATTGTAAAGATTAGAATAGTATGATATGCTCAAGTACACAATACCACACATAATTCAATATGTTTGGTTTTTGATGTGATCGGTTTTGGATTTCAAATACATATATCGGGTTTTGGATTTGAACTAGTTTTAGTTCTACTGATCTGCTTGACACCCTTTTATAGTTATTATCATAACTTTTTATTTTTATATTTAAATAACATGATTTAACTTGCATTTCAAAGATAACTTTCAGATCTAAATTTCTTATTAATAACCATTTTCAGATTCTAATTTTAAGTTGTCAAATTTTGTTGAAATCTGTTCTTGTTCTGAAAATAGCTTACAGTTTCTGTTTTGACACCTGTCAGTGATTTTTGATAACTTTCGCATCCTAACTGATATGGAGTTGATTTCAGTTGCATTAAAAAGATAACTTAAAGATATACAAATTATTCCTATATACCGTTTTATGATTCGAACGTTTTCAGCCTGAAAAATGTGCTCCAATCTGACTTATTTTGTTGAACAGCCAGGCTGGGCCGGTCGACAAGTCCGGTCGACCGTGCCAAGCCTACGGTCGACCGGCCGGTCGACCGGACGTGCACGAACCGTGCACGTTGGCTTGTTTCTGTAGACGGTCGACCGTGGCGGCGCGACCGACTGTAAGCAGATTGGTCTCTGTTTGTTTGGGTCGACCGCGAGGTCGACCGGCAGTTGTGAAACGGCTGTATTTTGACCGTTGGACGATCGACCGTGCGGTCGACCGGCAGGGTATTTCTGGCAGTTCTGCTGCCAACGGCTATTTTCCAGATTTGCCTATAATACCCCATTTGAGAGAGTTTTTCTCTAAGAATTTTTGGGCTAAAATTTTCATTCTCTCAGGTGTTTTTGCTGCAATCAAATAGGTTTTTGGATTCAAATTGAAACAATCTTTTGGTGTTTTCTTTAGGGTTTGAAAAATCAAAGAAAAGGTTTTGGGAAAAGCTTTTGAATTGAACTTCTCTATCTTGGTTTCATTTATTTCCCAAAGATTTTCTTTGAGTTGCTGGTTTCAAATCCCTTGGTTTTCCTCCACACTTGAGCTAAAATCTACTATCTTCTCTATAGGATTTTGTGTGGGAAAAGAGATTGTTTTGTGGTTGTTGTTTGAACCACTAAGTTGTAAACCCTATTTAGCTTGGCTTTGTGCCATTCCCTCATTGTGTTGAGGAAGATTTGCTATTGGGTTGTATCCCTCAAGGTTGTGAGGTGATTTTGTATTGGGTTGAGCTTGCCTCAAGGGGAGGTTGTTGTTGGTTTGAAGTTTGCCTCAAGAGGAGGTTGTGGTTTGTAAGGAGGAGTTGGGTACTCCTTGTAATTGTGATTGCCCCAAATCCTCGGTGAGGTTCCCTTTGTGGGAGTCCTTTGTGGACAAGCTAGTGGATTGGAAATCCTTCGTGTGTCGAAGGCGGGGATTAGAGCTGGGTGCTCGAACCTCGGAACATATCTTGTTGTTTGCGCTTGATCCATTGACTCTCTCTAACTCTCTCTTACTTAGTGCCTTGCATCTATTTATATTGCTCATTCATATTTGCTTGGCTTGGTTGTGTGCATCACTTGTTGATAGCACTTGAGTGTGAATTGCATTAAGTTTTCAAATTCCGCATTTAGTTCACAGATTAGCTATATCACCTATTCACCCCCCCTCTAGGTGATTTCGCAAAGTATTTCTCTATTTGTTATAACCCAATTTCTGCAGGGGGAGGAAAATATAACATATCTTCTGCAGGGGGAGGACTTGTGCACACAAAGCGTCATCATCAAAAAGGGGAGAATGTTGGAACTTATTTCGATGAAGACGTTTGTGAAGATCAAATTCATTTGGAGCTCTAACACATGACGAATCAAGAGTCCTACATGATCAAGATGTGCCAAGGAGAGTTGATAGAGTGTGGTTTGTAAAGTTGAAATAGCATGTAAAAGCCTTGACACAAACACACACTTCATTGGTCCATTAGTCGACTTGATGTATATTATAGTCGACTAATCCTTGATGTAGTCGACTAACCCAGAACCCAAGTCGACTAATCCTGTGTCCTGAATCTGACCCAACTCTCTGTTTCTTTATTAGTCAACCGACAGTAAAACCAAGTCGACTAATACATCTTGTAGTCGACTAATAAGAGTTTCGACTAATCCTTGGTCCAAGTCGACTTGAAGGTAGTTGCAGTCGACTTGAAGTAGTTATTCTGAAACTGTCAGCCAACGTCTCTTCCCTAGTCGCCTAATAGCCAAACATAGTCGACTAATAGAAGGATTTTTGCCTAGTCTAGTCGACTAACTCCCTGGGCTAGTCGACTAATAGGCAGTTCTGACTGTTGGACAGTTTCTGACTGTTGGTCTTTTGTGCAACTGTTTTCAACGTTCCCTTTGATTCAAATGGCCCTATTAACTCCCTAACTAACCCTAGTCTTCAGCTATAAATAGGGAAGTTATACCAAAGGCCAATTAAAAAGAGATTTTATAAGTTTTCCAAAGCAAAAAATCTGCAAACCTGAAAACTGTTTTTCCCACTTCAGTTCTTCACAAAAGACATTTCCATTGTGAAGATTCTCTGAAGTTCTTGTTTCCTATACTGAACCTTGTCCATATACACATTCAGTACCAAGGCTATAGGAAAGTATTGTATTCTTAAAGCAAATCATTGTACACAGGAGGCTTCTTGGTTGTAGAGGCAGTTGTACAAGGTGAAAGGTATTCTCTTGGTGGAAGAGAAGGTGTTCTCTTGGTGGAAGAGAAGTGTATACATTTGACGAAGGGGATTTGTCAAGTGGTGTACATGGTGTATTGATTTTGGGTTGCAAAGTCAAGTTAAAGGAAAATCTCAAGCGGGTGCTTGGGGACTGGATGTAGGTCACAAGGACCGAACCAGGATAAATCTCTCTTGTTTGCGTTTGTGCATTTTCTGAGATTTAATTTCCTTTTTGCAAGTTACTTCTTTGATTAACGATTAATCTTCTTGTTTTTAGTGTTATGTTGACTTGTGTATTTTAGATCATTGTTGCCAACAGAGATAGTTTCGCATTTGTCAATATCTCGACGATCCAACACAAGGGTTCTAGGTAAGTCATCAACCAAACTAGGTAAGTACTTCTTTAATCTTCTTTCTTTTCTTTTATTTCTTAGTTTAGATCACCAACACGATTTCTTTCATCACTCCTTTTCTATTTCTTTGTAAATAATCATTCTCCATTTTTCTCCATCTTCTCCATCTATCGCTTTCTTTCTAACTTAACCTAACTCTTTTTCATTTTTTTTTTTTATTCAAAACAAGAACCTTCGTTTTTCTTCACAAAGATTTCAATACAAATCTTGAACGCTTCTATCGCTAACCCTCCTTTTGGATCACGACCCGCATAGCCACTTGCTATTACGGTAGAATTGATTACTTGCACATCTCTATTTTAAGTTCTGAAATTTCGTATTTTTTGGTGCCTTCAAGCTTAATCAAAGAAAATTTATATTCATCAAAATCTTTTGAGTAGAAGATAGAGTTGAAAATAATTCATCTTTTTCTTTTATAAGAGTGAAAACTTTGTGTTGAGTGATTCATTTTCCTTTTTCATTTCAAGTATTTCTTTTTGAGAAAATCATAGTTATGAGATAGTTCTTCAAAAGCTTCTCCTAGTGCATCTATAGAAAGTTCACAATCAATAGATGTATCGGGAGTTACGTTGCTTGTGCTTTCATTGGCCATGAAGCACATGTTGGCGGTGTCGACTTCCTCATCGATTCACTCTCCGAATCCCAAGTAGCCTTTAAAGCTTTCTTTTTGTATGGCTTCTTGGAGTTGGAGGGTTTGTCTTTGTTTTTCGAATATTCCGCAACAATATGACCTGGCTTCCAGCAATTGAAGCAAATGATTTTCTTCTCTTCTTTCCCTTGCCATCTCCTTCTATTTTGAAACTTTGCCTTGTTGTACATTCTCCGAACGTTCTTTACAAGAAGAGAAAGATCTTCATCATCCTCTTCTTCATCATCCTCGTCGGAGTAGGTGGAAGAACTCTTGAAGGTAATAGCTTTCTTCTTGGGAGAGCCATCTCTTCTCTTGCTTTTCTTTCCATCTCATGGTCTTGAGATTCCCAATGAGATCGATAGCTCCATTTCTTCCTTATCATTGAGCTCCTTCAAAGTTGTGGCTTTGACTTCCCAAGATGGAGGGAGTGCACGGATTATCTTCCTCACTTTTTGTCATTGTCAATGCCGTCACCTAAAGAAGAAAGTCCATTAGTAATCTTTGTAAACTTAGTAACCATATCATCTATGGTTTCATTCTCTTGCATAGAAAATTTTCATATTGGGAACGAAGAAGGTCGATTTTTTGCCCTCTTTACTTGTGAAGTCCCCTCATGAGTGACAAGTAAGTGAGTCCAAATCTCATGTGCGGATTTGCAATGAATGACTCTAGAAATATCATCATCATTAAGAGCTTGAAGTAAGGCATAGCATGCCCTAGCATTAGCGTCAAACTCTTTCGTGGAATATCGCACCAAGTGTCCTCATCACCAGGGGTGCACTAAAAGGTTTGGTCACCGCCTTTATAATCCTGTCCCTAAGGATTGCAAAAACACGGTCATCTTAACCTTCCATATGGGAAAGTTAAGGCCATCAAACTTGGGTGGGATCTTAATTCCTTCGGCCATTTTACTAAGTGTATGAGGATGAAAAATGAATAGAGTGATTAGCAATATAGGATCTCTCTAAGGTTGTTAAGCCAAGACCCTAGAGACCAAAGCTCTGATACCAATTGAAAAACACCTAGAGGGGGAGGTGAATAGGTGTTAATGCTAATCTAATGATCTTTTTAAACAAGTATGTATGTATGATGCAACCGTTCACTCAAAACAAGAAATTGAAGCCGAATTCCCCGTGAAGGGCTCTAGAACTTCTCCTCTATGATTCCTCTAGATTATAAGTTGAGGCGCGTAATTGCTTTCTTGTTGAGATGAGTAAAAAACCGAAATGCAAGTGAATGAAATGGAAGCAATGAAGTGCAAGCAAGAGGTATCACAAGATAAAAATATAAAGCAATGAAAAATAATAAGGAAACCAATCACAAACACAAGTAATTTGTTTCGAGGTTCGAGCCACCGCTCTACCTCCCCGCCTCCACCCCGTGAAGGATTTTCACTAAATCCGCAAAAGGGAATTACAAGAGGTCTACAAGACCGGAGTACCGAACTCCCACCAATCCAACCTCTACACAAGAGGGATCTCAACATAAAGAAAGTACAAGTAAAAGGTGATCAAAAGACCACAAACTTCTCTCTTATAACTCCTTATAGAATGGTAAAGATTTTTGGCTCAAGAAGTGAAGTGAGAAAATCAGTTGTAAAGAAGTAAGAAATAGCTTGAAAATAACTGAAAAACTTTAACCAAGAATGCACTTTAAAAAGTGAGAGCTTTGAAAACTTTTCTTTCTTTTGAAACATAAAACAATGGTAATTTTTCTTAAATTTAACAAGGACCAATGCCATCTATTTTAGGGATTTGCATGAGCAAATCATCTTTTAAACTAGGTTAATAGGTCAGGAATTAGCCTCCAGAAATTCAGACATAGCTGAACAAACATCACAATCAAATCAAGAAACAAATCTCAAGAAACTAGCCGTTGGCTGCTGGCGGCTGTCGGTCGACCGTCTCCGGTCGACCGGCAGTCATCTGGCAAACTAGCCGTTGGACTCGGTCGACCGGGTCGGTCGACCGGGGCTAAACAAAAAACACAAGTTTGTTCTGTTAGTCGACTGGCCCGGTCGACCGACAAAACCCCGAGAGCAAGGGTCAGTCAGTCGGTCGACCGGTCGGTCGACCGTCAGACGTGCACAAACGTGCATGCCAAAGCCACAAGGCCCGTTCGACTGGCGCGGTCGACCGATCAGGCCTGAACTAGAGCCGGTCGACCGCCCGGTCGACCGTGGGCCTGAAATAGAATTTTTATAGAATAAATTTTGAACTTAGAAGAATTTTTAAAATAATTTTAAATGGCTATAAGATTAAGTAGCATGCTATAAGGGTTGGTATACATGATATAAAAAAGATGTAAAAATATAAATATTTAGAGACATGTATTTAACCAAGACATGCACCTAATCCAACTATCCAAAATAGAACCGTATTTTGAAAAATGTAAGTGTGTGTGTGTTTTCTTGAGCCAACTTATCATAACCTTATTCTTTAACAAACTAATTCTTACAAAGGTTCTAGGTGACTACATGATCTTCAAATTAGGGCTTCTCCATATGGATTGTTGTTAGCTTGAATCCTTGAACCCGAATTGAGTCAACTTGAGTCAAAAAAACCTTCCTTTAGGAAGAACAGATCTTGTATCCTTAGAACCCTGAAACACACTTAAACATTAAATATGATTAGTACAAATAACTATATATGTTTCGTAATCATCAAACTCAAAAACTGGGTGATTGTAACCTTGGCCAACAATACTGAGTACACACACTATTTTGCATTTGCATTTATTAATAAAATTAATCAAGCCGGGGTTATTGGGGGAAACTGTAAGCAGGGGAAATCCAGGGAGGTGTGCTTGGAAGGGCGACCCTTGTGGGTTTGGATGACACACATGATCTTGTTATTTATGCGCGCTCCTGTTATTACATGTTACATGATACCTGAGTACAGTGAACTGTTTCTCCCTGCTATCAGGATCCACTAACGCATTACTTGTTTGATATGCAGTTGTCCTGTGGGATGGGGCACAGGATGGTTTGCATTAGTTAGGATGATAAAATATACTAGACATATGCACTTGCATCATATCCTGCATTATCTTCAGTGATTTAATACCTGAGATATATTTCAAGATACTGATACTTGAGACTCATGTGACATGCATCATTGTCTTGATTACATGACATTCCTGGACATACCATGTTTTATCTTGTGATCTCGAGTTCTTATGATCTTGTGATTATGTTACACGATAGCTACTTGTCCATGTTGTCTCATGTTCATTATATACATGTCACACCATATATGCACGATCTTATTGTACATGAGCTATCTTCTCGATTATTCTTGTTATTGTTATTACTTTCAATTCTCAATACTGCCTATGTCCTACTGATTGTTACTACTTTTTCATATTCTCTTTTATCGTCCTTTTCCCTTCGTGTGCTCTTGCTAGTCCGCTTCTAATGGACTTTTATATTATTTTCAGTGTTTAGATCTGGATGCCGATATAGAGAGTTTTTTGTAGATCATATTCTGGTTTCGCTGTTCTCTGGTGAGTTCAGTTTTCTTCTTGACTTGTTTTATTCAGATATAGTGGATGATATTATTTACGATTCAGTTTTTCATATATGTGTTTTATCCTTGTGCTTGGTTGTATATGCATATATGTGTGCTATCCTGCTTGTTATTGACAGCATAAGGTACTCATGGAAGAGATTTCACTCTTCGTGAGTATCTGATGGCCATCGTCACGTACGCATATTCCGTATTTTGGGAAGCGGGGCGTGACATGGTTTTGTTGGTATCAGAGCTAGGTAAGTTATATGCCATATATGCAATCAGGCCACATAGATGATAATCATCCACGAAATTATCTGAGTAAACAGTCATTGACTCCCTTCTCTTGCTGCATACTAGTACAATCGATCTCCGAACCCTTGAATCGTCACCCTGATGTGACTCTTCCATCGATATAGTCTTCATACTTGCTCTGCCCTGCTTGATCATGCCTGGTTAGACTATTCTTAGTTTAGATTGAGGATAGATATATTGAGGACTTGACCTGATTATTTGGACGAAGAAGAAATAATTGAGAGGATCTTTGTCGAATTATCTGGCAGTTAATTTATGAGGATTTTGGACATGAAACTTTTGAGATACATGTCTATAAGGGAATCATAGTAAGATGGTGCACTTAAGATAATAATCATGCCTGGATAAAATAATAAGCAGATTACATCATATATATTGGATTTGGGAATATGGATCTGGAGTGATAATCAGATTAATAAACGGAATCATACCCATTACCTAAAAACAAACTATACGCTTGATTAGATTGTTTAGATTTATGTTCTAAGGATTAGAATGTGAGATGTTTTTAGATCATATAAGAATAGTCTATGAAAATTAAGGTTTTTGAGTAACACTAAGAACATTATATGGAATACCTTGATAATTTTGTGATCTTGATTAAGGAATCACAGATGAAAGAGGAGAGATAGGTATAGTCTTGGATCTTTATGGAGATCAATGAATTTTAAAATGTCTACTTTTAGGATAATCCTATGACTCTTAGAACAGTAATTGAATACCTTGAAAGTGATCTTGAAGGAATCACATGAAAAGGAATAGGTACTGGATCTTATGAGATCAGATTTTAAATCTGAGGATCTGAAGCAGGAATATAAGCAAGAATAAAAACCATCTGAATTTACTTGAGTATATACTGATTATTGATATCTGATCTTGAATTTCCATCAGTGACTGCTATGTTGACTATGATCTTCCGGTAGTGACCGTCTGATCTGATAATTGGGTTATTGTGATACTGTGAATATAAAACATGTACTCGAGGATTTGAGATTATTTGGAATCTTAATGATTTTTAAGAAATAAAAACCAGAGGCGATTATTATTTCAGCAATATGTGACGATCTCAGAGATGATATAATTTTGGAGTGATGTTTATAAGAATGGTAACGTAATTGAGATATCTGAAATTCTTGTTCATGTGATTAGAATAAATCAAAAAATTAAAAGAATAAATCAGTGGAATATGGTTGCTGATAGACCTTAAGGATTTGATCTATAAATGATGGGAGTACACTTATCAGTTGAACATGACTATAGTGGATCGGAGACCAAAGTTAATGATCAATTATGAACTCTGGAAAGTCAATTCGATCCCCGGACTTATGGTGATGATATGTAAGATCATGACTCATGGTTGACTTGGTATTGGGTTATATCATATTGACATGACTATGGATCTGGGATAACCCTATCTCTGCAGATGCAGCTTTGATTCATAGTCGATGTCTGGCTGAATTTCGAGGACGAAATTCTTTTATAAGGTGGGTAGGATTGTAACCCTTGGTTCCTAATATACGTATGTCAATACTGGTATTTGATGTTGAATTAATCATTCTGGTAGTCGGATTGAGGCAATTTCAACTCAAGATATTATTTCCCATTATTTATAATTTTTCTAGAATTTTGGAATTTTTTTGGGATTATTGAGAAGAATCTTGATTCGGGGTCGATCGGTGCCACAGACTGACTCCGAAATTTTTAATTAACAATCGGCGATGAATTTTGGAAATCTGACTTCACAATAATGTTCAGGATGACATCTTCTATTTTTGAGAATTTTTCTGAATTAATAGAGTTTAGTCCAATAAGATAATGCTTAAATGTTTATTCAAAAAGTAAAAAAATGAAATAAAAATAAAATAAAATAGAAATTAGAAAAACCTGCATGTGTTGATTATACAGGTTTCGAGCCCCATGTCCCCACTTATGAATTGAATGCAGGACTATATGGCCACTTGGCTTTAGCTATTGTGAGGATAGCCATCCTATTTGAATGTTCTTTCCTTTTTTATATTATTCCAAAATGACACACACAAAAAAAAAGAACACCCTTTTGATTGTTCGTTCCAGTTCTCGAACCCGCAACCCCTTCCCCACATTAACTGCACACCCAGCGGGCCTCTTTGCTTTGTGCTTTAAAACCACACGTCAACTATTTAATTATCGGCTACTTCATCTTCTTCTCCAACACACGACCTACTCCCTCTCCTTGCTCCCCGCAACACACACGTTCCCCACCTGCTTCCCCGATTTCTATCCCACGATTTTTCCCTCGCTCTCTCCGACATCGCCCACATCTCTCCTCCTCTCTCGCGTCCTCTCTCACGATCCACACACCCTCTCACCCGTACACTCTCTCTCTCCCCCTACCTCTATATTTTCCCTCCTTTATGGCCTCTTCAAGCACTGGTCGAGCAGCACATGGTTGGCGTGCAGCCAATCCCTCTCATGCCGAGCCCAGTCCAGGCGAGCACCCTACACGCTCCATTGTCTGCGAGATCCGCCGGAGTCGATCTCCACCTCCGCGAGATCCGCCGCTCATCTTCCGTGTCCTCCGGCATCACCAGCATCCCCGTCGTGACTCCGCCGTGAGCCTCATCACCGAGCTCCACACCCCGAGCGTGAGCCCCTCTCTCCCGGGTCTCTTTCTCTATAGTTATTTTTGGGTGTATGTATATTTAAATGCATTTGTTTATTATGTGTTTATGTGTATGTTGTGCGTGGGATGGCATCTTCCGCCGTTTCGAGAATCGCCGTCGATCGCTGTCGGCGAGCGCGAACGCACCTGCGTCCTTCCCGGCGAGATGTTCTATCCATCGATATCCTCCGTGGTCCCCGACGCCTCCGCCAAGGCCTCCGCCGGCACGCCGCACGTCGCCCCGTGGTGATGTATATATGTCTTTTTTCCCCTCCTCGGCTCTCGCACGCGTTAACAGTTGTAGCCGTCTCCATCTCCGACGATCTCCGCGTCCTTCGTCAAACCACCCGGCACCGTCCACAAGATCTGCCATCGACGAACGTGGTGCTGAAAAAAAGTGGAAGAAGATTCAGACTGAAGGGAAGCATTCCGGGTAAGTTACTTTGCGTTGTCGTCGATTTTTGTTATTGTTGGCATTCATCGAACACGTAACATGTACTAGTTTAATCACTATTTCACCATGATAATCTTATTTTCAAATTGTAATAAAAATATATAGGGACGCCTAAGACCTTTCTCCTAATTGTCATAATTTTTATTTTAAAAAATTGTTTATAAAAAAAAACTTACTGCCCTGCTCTCGGCCTCTGGCCGAGAGCAGTAGCTGCTACTCTCGGCCAGGTCCAGGCCGAGAGCCTGCTGGCTGCCAGGCCAGGCCAGGCCAGCCAGACCTGGCTAGGGCCAGGTCAGGTCTGATCAGGCCAGGGCCTGACCAGACCCGGATTCGGGTCTGTTTACAGACCCACCTGGCCCAATTTAAAAGGAAAAAAAAAGAAAAAAGAGAAAAAGGAAGAAAGGAAAAAGAAAAGGAAAAGAAAAGAAAAGGAATAAATAAAATAAAAATAAGTAGAAAAATAATAGTAGCATTTTTTGTAACAAACCAGACCCAAACCCATTACTATAGCAACAGAACCGTTAAGCTTTTTAATTATTTTTATTGATTTTTAGTTTTATTTTAATTCAAAAAATTTGAGAAAATTCACAGAAAATTCACAGAAAATCACAAACGAAATTTGAAACTCTATAAAATTATTTTGATGTAATACCACTTAGAATAGCATTAAATTAAATATTTTTGTAATTACTATTTAATGATATTTTATTTAAAAATGACCAATAAATTTCTAAATAGCACAAAAAAATATGAAACTCATAATTCAGTAATATGTAAATATTATACATCAATTTATTATTTTATTCATATATTTTATCATGAAAATATTTTTTAAATAGTTGCTATAAATTTAGAAATTGAATTATTTCGAAATATTAACCAACCAAAATTATAATAAATAATAAAATTACTTTCTTATTTAACTTATCGCTGAATAAGAACATGTCAAGTCTCTAATTAATTCACGTAATATTTAGGCCGCGAATTTTACCCAGAGCCGGTTGCAGTTACGGGAATTCAGACTCCAACGACATAAGGCAAGTGTACACGATTCTCTCCTCATTGACTTTCGTGTCGATTTTAACTCTGCCTCTTAACTATAATTTCTATATATCATATTCATGATTATCTATATCATTATGTGATCATGTTTATATCATTATCTTGTTCTTGAATCC
Organism: Agave tequilana; assembly: GCA_038442645.1. NCBI lineage: Eukaryota > Viridiplantae > Streptophyta > Magnoliopsida > Asparagales > Asparagaceae > Agave > Agave tequilana. Next base: position 63,680 of record JAVJIF010005708.1, on the reverse strand, counting down.
AAATATATTATTAATCTTTATATTTCTTGATATTATCACCCATTCTATCTCGTGATCATTGCCTTATATATCGTGTTTGCATCTCATTCTTGTACTTGCATACATCCAACTAAAATCAACATGATTACTTGTATGTAATAGACTGATGTATTGGCAATGAAATCTATACTGATCATGATTAATACTTTGATTTGGATCTTGAGGTTAACTGGATAATAATGAAGAAAGATTGATAGTTAAAGATTGAACATCGATTGATATTGTGATCCTGATATTACTAGAAATTAATCAAGGAAATTGACCATTATATTCTGAGAAATTATTCGAGGATACTTGTTGGATTATGGACATATGATCAAGACCGACTTGTTATGACCTTTGTATTACATGTCACTGACATCGCCTGCACTACTTTGCATACATCTGGTATCATTTGCACAACTATATATTTGTCACATGATATTGTCACTGTCTACATCGTCCCATGATTTTGATACACATTGTGTTCACCATCTAATGCTGATATTCTTGGTACCGATTTATGATCCTGTATACTGAGTAGCACACTATTTTGCATTTGCATTTATTAATAAAATTAATCAAGCGGGGTTATTGGGGGAGACTGTAGCAGGGGAAATCCAGGGAGGTGTGCTTGGAAGGGCGACCCTTGTGGGTTTGGATGCCACACATGATCTTGTTATTTATTCGCGCTCCTGTTATTACATGTAACATGATACCTGAGTACAGTGAACTATTTCTCCCTGCTATCAGGATCAACTAACGCATCACTTGTTTGATATGCAGTTGTCCTGTGGGATGGGGCACAGGATGGTTGCATTAGTAGGGTAATAAAACATACTAGACATATGCACTTGCATCATATCCTGCATTGTCTTCAGTGATTTAGTACCTGAGATATATTTTCAAGATACTGATACTTGAGACTCATGTGACATGCATTGTCTTGACTACATGACATTCCTGGACATACCATGATATTATATCTTGTGATCTCGAGTTCTTATGATCTTGTGATTATGTTACACGACAACTACTTATCCAGGATGTCTCATGTTCATTATATACATGTCACACCATATATGCACGATCTTATTGTACATGAGCTATCTTCTTGATTATTCTTGTTATTGTTATTACTTTCAATTCTCGATACTGCGTATGTCCTACTTATTGTTACTACTTTTTCATATTCTCTTTTATCGTCCTTTCCCCTTCATGTGCTCTTGCTAGTCCGCTTCTGACGGACCTTTATATTATTTTTCAGTGTTTAGATCTGGATGCCGGTATAGAGAGTTTTTCGTAGATCATATTCTGGTTTCGCTGTTCTCTGGAGAGTTCAGTTTTCTTCTTGACTTGTTTTATTCAGATATAGTGGATAATATTATTTACAATTCAGTTTTTCATATATGTGATTTTATCCCTGCGCTTGGTTATATATGCATATATGTGTGCTATCCTACTTGTTATTGACAGCCTAAGGTACTCATGGAAGAGATTTCACTCTTCGTGAGTATCTGCTGGCCATCGTCACGTATGCGTATTCCGTATTTTGGGAAGCGGGCGTGACATCTTCCTTGCCACAAACATTAGTGAGTTCCTATCCGGACCCATTCCTATGAAGTACAAAACCCCGAATACCCAACTATTTCATATAAAATCGGACAGACCACCATCAACCGGCACTACTTGATTTGGGAGCAATTATCAACTTGCTCCCCTTTTTTATGTATCAGCAACTCGGGTTAGGCGACCTCCGACCAACACTAGTTATGATACAATTAGCTGATCGTTCAGTGAAAGTTACCAAGGGGAAATCTCTGATGTCCTGATACGGGTCGGGGATTCTTATACCCAATGGATTTCATCGTTCTAGAAACATAACCTGTTCTGAATCAGAAAGCCCAGACCCCAGTCATTCTAGGACGACCGTTCCTCACAACAGCAAACGCTATTATAAATTGTAGGTACGGGCCAATTAATGTTTGGAGACATGACTAAGGAGGTAAATGTTTTCCACCTAAGAAAAGTATCTCAAGATTTGGATAGCCAAACATTTGAAGTGAACTTGATTGAGGGGTTAACTAGTGAATATGAGGAAGAGCCAGAATACAATTCTGAACACGAATTCGATTTGGAGTCAGATGACTTCAATCTTGACCAAATAGTTGACTGCGTGGTAGAATGGGCAACGAACGCAACCCCGATCAACCCTTTTCAGAAAGAACAAGCCTCAACTAAGCAAATGCCCTCTTTTGAACTGAAAGCTCTTCCCAGTCACCTCAAGTACAAGTACTTGGTGAAAAAGAAGCTTTTCCGGTTATCATAGCTTCTCATTTATTGGAAAAACAGAAGAGGATCTTCTTGCAGTGTCGAGAGAAAATAAGGAGGCCATTGGTTGGACCATGGTCATCAAAGGGATCGGCCCATCAATTATGCAACACACATCCATCTGATAGAAGAGGCAAAATCCAAACGAGACCCATAGTGTAGACTCAATCCCATCACACAAGAGGCTGTCCGTGTAGAAATCCTTAACTTTTAGATAATATAATAATTTATCTCATATCTGATAGCCAATGGGTGAGTCCAGTCCATGCTGTGTCCAAGAAAGCCAGCTTTACTGTGGTAGAATATGACAAGAAAGAATTAGTACAGACTCATCTTCTAATGAAGATTCGAGTTTGCATTAATTATCGCAAGCTGAACTCCGCCACATGTAAAGACAACTTCCATCTTTCCTTTATAGATCAGATGTTAGAAAGACTGGTTGGACACGAGTACTATCATTTCCCGGATGGATATTCAGGCTACAAGCAAATTCCCATCGCTCCAGAAGACCAAGAGAAAACAACTTTCACCTGTACCTTTGGAACGTTTGCATACCATAGGATACCATTTTGATTTTGCAATGCTCCTGCAACATTCTAATGTTGCATTCTTAGTCTATTCTCGGACGTGGTGGAACAATTTTTGGAGATATTCATGGATGACTTTTCAATTTATAGAGATTCCTTTGATCAATGACTGCATTATCCCAAATTGGTTCTTAAAAGATACATGGAAAAGAATTTGACACTTACGTGGGAAAAGTGTCATTTTATGATCAAACATAGAATAGTCCTTGGGCATGAAGTTTCAAGAAGAGGAATTGAGGTTGATAAATCCAAGGTGGAAGTGATAGCTAAACTCCCTAAGTCGAAATGCATAAAAGAAATTAGATCTTTTCTAGGGCAAGCTAGATTCTACAGGATATTCATAAAACAATTTAGCAAGATTGCTAGACTCTGCCGAATCTATTAGCTACCATTTTGATTGTCTAAAAACTTGGGAGAAGTTAAAACAATTAAAACAAGAACCGGTCTCTACCTTGATCATTTCGGCACCCGATTGGACTTAACCATTTGAAGTCATGTGTGATGCCTCCGATTATGCTATTGTATCTGTCCTAGGACAACACATTGATAATAGGCAACGGGTGATTTTTATGCGAGTAGGACGCTTAGTGATGGCCAACTTAATTACACAACAACTGAAAGAAATTTTTGGCAGTTGTATTTGTGCTGGAGAAATTTCGACAATACCTATTCGGGTCCAAAACATCGGTGTTCACCGGTTATCTGCCCAACGATATTTGATGCAAAAGAAGGATGTCAAGGCTAGACTCACTTGTGGATCCTTCTTTTGCAAGAATTTGATTTAGAAATCAAGGACAAAAAGGGCGTTAAAATGTGGTGCCTGATCATTTGTCAAGAATCCCCAATGAACCGATGGAAACAATACCGATCAATGAGAATTTTCTAGACAAACACATCCTAGTGATGTGTAAAGAACCCTAATATGCTGACATTGTAAATATCTTGAAATCGAGCAACAACTTCTAATTGGTTACATTAGGACAAGCATCGCTTTTTTCACACAGATATGGTTCTTCTTCTGGGATGAACCATATCTCTTCAAATATTGTCCTGATCATATAATAAGAAGGTGTCTTCCAGAGGATGAGCGCAATAGTGGTTTGATTTTTTGTCATGCGTTTGCATGCGTGGGACACTTTGGTCCACGCAAGACTGCTGAGATAGTTTTGTAGAGTGGTTCTATCGGCCCTCTATTCAAGGCCTCTTTCAAATTTTGCAAACTCTGTACAAAATGTCAAATGACGGGTCGGATATCATGAAAGGACATGATGTCTCTTAACCCAAGTTTGGAAGTAGAAAGTTTTGATGTGTGGGGCATCAATTTTATGGGACCCTTTCCTAATTCGTTCGGTAACCAATACATTTTGGTTGTTGTAGATTATATTTCTAAGTGGGTCAAAGCAATGCCAACAAGATGAATGACAACCGAGTTGTCATCAAATTTTTGAGAGAAAATATCATTTCGTGCTTCAGAGCCCCCATGCAATAATAAGCAACAATGGACTCATTTCTGCAATTAGGCTTTTGAAACTCTAATACGGAAATATTCCATATCTCACAAATTATCTGCGACGTACCATCCTCAAACGAATGGGCAGGTCAAAGTTACTAATAGACAACTAAAACTCATTCTGGAGAAAATCATCGGATAGAATAGGAAGGATTGGTCGGTTAAGCTTATTGATGCACCCTGGGCATATCAGACTGCCTTCAAAACTATTTTAGGTCTGTCTCCATACCGATTTGTGTTTGAAAAATCCTGCCATCTGCTAGTAGAACTAGAGCACCATGCTTGATGGGCGATTAAGCAACTCAGCTTTGACTTAAACAAAGCCGGTGATATACGAAAACTGCAGATTTTTGAGTTAGAAGAGATATGAAATGAAATTTATGACAATGCCCGAATTTCCAAAAGCAAAACCAAAATTTTCCACAATCAATCCATCCATAGAAAAATTTTGTCCTAAGACAAAAAGTTTTGCTATACAACACTAGACTCCATCTCTTTGCCGAAAGTTAAAAACATGTTGGTCAGGGCCCTTTTAGGTGAAAACTGTCTTTCCACATGGTGCATCGAAAATCTCTGATCCTCAGAACGGTGACATATTTAAGGTTAATGGACAACAATTAAAACTATTCTTGACCACTAAGCCTGAGCAGCATGGAGTTACATAACTGGGTCACTGTGACTCAGTATGTGAGTGACCAGGCCCTTCTCTGATTTCCTTGATTTTTATTGTAAAAACTTTTTTCTTTGGGACTCTTTTTGTAAATAACCACTTTTTCTTCCTTTTTCTTTAAAAATAAAAAAATATAAACTTTTTTTAGATTTTGTATAGAATTTTAAATACCCAAATCTCCAATTTGAAATTCCAATCTCCTCCAAGGGCAAAAAAGGAAAGTCCCCAAAGTTTCAATCTATTTAAACCCTTCTTTTCTCTTTCACGGGCATCTTCTTCTAAGCCTAGACCCAGATCTAAAGAGGAGACAGAGAGCAGCACCATCATCCCCCAAAACCCGACCCATCTCTCCACCTTTTTGCCACAAAAACTCCCAATTTGCCGCATTTTCTCGGCCTTCCTCCTGAACCAGCCGTGCCGCCAGGGTAAGCCTGAGTCGCTGTGAGCTGTAGATCTCAGATTAACTTCCATCTTCCTCCAATAGCTACCTAGACAGCTCAAGCAGTCTATCTCTAGTTATTTACCCCCACGATTTCTGGCGTAGGTTTGCAAATTTTTTCCCCTCCTATTACGATACCTTTGTTATCCATGGCACCCACAATATTTGCCGAGAAATTTTGCCTAGGATTTTAATGGATGTTAATGTGTATGGGACTGTTTTCATGGATCGCATAAGGGAAAGGCATTGGTATGGGCTAATATACGATAATGTTGAGAGTGACGCGTTTTATTGCCTTGATTTGGTCACACAATTTTAAACAAACTTCGACACATTCACTATTAACTATCACCTCAATCAGTTTATTATGCACTTTGACTCAGGGGATTTAGTTGTTAATATCAACACAATTGAGGAAATTACACAAATCCCCTGCCCTCCACAACATGTTGCACGTTTGTCACTCATTGATTATATGTCTATTATGGGTGTGAGATGTCTAAAAAAGACCGTGGGCTCAAGGTGAGCACCCCATTTCGTAATGTGCATTGTGTTAGACGATGGGTCTAATGCAACATTTTAGGTTTAGATCAACTACCTCACTCAACAGACCAGTGCTGCAGATTATACACAGCCTGATAACTAGACACACACGGTCTGTTTGAACACAATCCTTTGGCAACACTTGATTGCCAATTTTCAGCGCACTTGGGGTGCAAAGTATTCGCACCCGGTCCTTGTCACTCGCCTGTGCAGACACTTTCTTACAAACAAAGTATTTTCAGCATATGGTCGAGTCTTTATTTCCACTGAGCGCATCACGAGTGCCTTTAACAGTTGCCTTCATGCTGTATGGACACCTACCGTCATGATTGAGGATGTTCCTGCTGAGACTTTCTTAGAGGAACAGAGTGAGGAGGATGAGAGTGCATTTGGCGGAAGCCACCACGTAGTGACACTAAAACTTTTATGTCCTCCACCTAGAAGGGCATGAAGAAAATTTTCAAGGGGCAGGCCAAATTGAGGAAAAGGTTGAAGAACAAAATGAGAGGTTAGAACGAATTGAGGAGGGTTTGGTTTGTGGCGTTCTCAAACAATGGGCCCAAGCACTTCAGCCGGCCCAAGTAGGCGCCCGAGGTGATATCATGACATAGCCTATCTTGCGTATTTACATGACATTTTCATACATCGAGGACAATGCATGTGATAGGTGTGGGGGGAAGGTACTAACATAGAATTTTTCTTTCTTTTTATTTTTCCTTTCTAGGAATTTTTCTCTCTTTTTATTTTTCCTGTCTAACATTTTAGCATTTTCCTTAGAATTTTCTTTTCTAGGATTTCCCTTTTAGATTTTTTTTCCTTTTTTAGGAATTTTTCTTAGATTTTCTTTTTTAGGAAATTTCTTTTCTTTACTAAAACAATAAATTTTTTGATTCATTTTAAAGAAAATTAACTTGATCTGAGGAATTAGGAAAACTCTAAACTAGGATTTCTTATTTAAGTTGAAATAAGAAGAATTGTTAGTTTTTTAGGTTAAGAAAAGAAAGAGTAGAAAGATAATTGGATCTTGAATTTTTTTCTAAGTATTATAAACATTTACATATTGAGGGATTAATACAAAGACTTAAATACCTTAACATATATAAAGAAAAAAAATGCAAAAAAGAGAGTGTAAATAAATAAACACTTGATCACCAATTAAGCTGGTTAATTGTGCCTTAGAAAGCATGATCAGTCATGGCTAAAGGTAGTTAAGTTAAGTCCTTAGCATTCATGGTCTTGTTTACACGAGTCCTTAAACCCGAGAGATGCATTCTCATCCGATGCCCTAAGACTGTCTGGTTTGGGAGTCATAGGTTCAAGGTTCACTACATGGGTAAATTACAAAGCCTAATGAAGCTAAGAGAAATAATAAGTGTATATATATGTTTATATTAAATAAAAATATAAATAAAAATAAAAATAAAGGTATCATAGTCTGAGTAGTGATTTCTCATAAATATATAAGTGTATATCTTCTAGGCTTGACGCAATATCCAATGATCAATCTACTCTCGACCACTAAACCCTAATTGAAGAAACTTCGAGTGGAGACTTATAATTAGGAAGGAATAGTTTAGGTTAAGCTAAAATCATAAGATTACTTAATTTTTGCAAAAATGGATCATAAACTTTCTTTCTTTCAAAATGAGTTTTCAAAACCACAAACATTTATTTTCCCTTTTTTATGGATTTTGTGGTGTAATCCGCTGAAAATCCCCAGGAGACAAAACTTCTCCTCTAGGGGTAACCTAGAGGTTTAACATCTTGTTGAACATACTCAGTGCAATCATGTCACCAGTGAAAGTGGTGTAGTAACTTCTTAGTTCAGTTTCTTAGTTTAGTTTTTACCTTTTTGTTTTGCTCAGGGACGAGCAAAAAGATAAGTGTGGGGGGTGTGATTAGTAACCGATTTTGCATCATCATCATCATCACTTTTTTTTACCAATTTATGTTAATTATTTTGCTAATATTTCTCAAATGGGTCTTTTGCAGATAATTAGGAATTCATTAGTAGAAGGTTAACTTGTAATCTTTCTCATTTTTGAAAACTTCAACTTTTTCAAGCATCTTTTTCTTTATTAGCTTCTTCAAATTCTTCAAATTCCTTTTCAAACTCTTTCTTAAAACCTTCTTTCTCTTTTAAATTTTCTTTTAGTTTCTAAAATGCTTGTTCCTAGTCTTTTCTTCTCTTCATTTGCAATCACCATTTTCTTGAAACAACATTTCTTCTCACTTTGTTTTACTCATCTTTTCAATCACCACTCATTCACTTCACGTTTTATTTTTTCCTTTCCATCTCCTACCGTTTTCACATGCTTCTTTTTTTCTTCTATTTCATTGAAACAAAGAAGGAGTAATTTAAGAAAACAAAGAAAAACCTGATAAAGCTTCTATCGCTCTTCCTCCTTGTGGATACGACTCATTTTGCCACTTGGCTAGAACAAAAAGTTCAAAGGAACATAAGCACATTCTATAAAGGACATAACTCACATCAACTCCTGGAATGACAATCGAGTTGTCATCAAATTTTTGAGAGAAAACATCATTTTGCGCTTTGGAGCCCCTCGTACGATAATAAGCGACAATGTGACTCATTTTTGCAATCGGGCTTTTGAAGCCCTAATACAGAAATATTCCATATCTCACAAATTATCCGCGACATACCATCCTCAAATGAATGGGCAGGTCAAAGTTACTTATAGATAGCTAAAACTCATTCTAGAGGAAACCGTCAGGCAGAATAGGAAGGATTGGTTGTTAAACTTATTGATGCACTCTGGGCGTATCGAATCGCCTTCGAAACTGTTTTAGGTATGTCTCCATACTGAGTTGTGTTTGAAAAATACTGCCATCTACCAGTAGAACTAGAGCACTGTGCTTTATGGGCTATTAAGCAATACAAATTTAACTTACACAAAGTCGGTGATACATAAAAACTGCAGATTTTTGAGTTAGACTGAGAAAAGAGAGTAGAGTACCTTAATTGTTTTTGCTACTCTAATTTCTCTTGTACTCTTGCATCATTGCAAATTAGTTTAGGTTTTCATTTCAGAATTTAAGTGAGGAAGAGAGATTGCTGTTGTAATTGAAAAGGTGACAATCAATACAAGGATTCTTCTCCTCATTTCTCTTCTTGCAATCTTCTAGTTGTGTTTTTATTTAATGTCTCTAACAATCTCTAACTCTTCTAACAAGCTTTTCATTTCTTACTTTAATTCCATGTCTAGCTAACTTTCTTCTTGCATGGCTAACTAACTACTAACCCACTAACCCAAACTACTTGATTGATAACCCACATGAATCAAATAGTATGCCAATAAGTTTTGTGTAATTAAGAGCTATGGATGGCTTATGATGAAGGATTTTAATTCTAACTCTCTAACAAGTAATCTAACTCTTACAATTCATGCTCTAAATTTATGTTCTTGGTGATATATTGATTGCTTAACTTACTTGTTTTGACTTGAAGAATACCCACTCATCTTTGTCGAAACCGATAGTGCACTTGTTTTTCACCCTAATCTCGTCTTAAAATAGATCTTGATAGGGTGATTTTCAAGTTTTTGCCGTGTAACGCAAAGTGGAGGGTGAAGGACTTTCAATAGAACACCCCATGACTAGTTTTCAAATACAAGACTTGTGCATGCCAAGGATCCATTGTGAGGCTCTATCATCAAGAAAGTTAATGGTTAGTGTGATTCATTAGTAGAAAGTTAGCCATGTAATCTTTCTCATTTTCAAAAACTTAAACTTTTTCAAGCAACTTTTTTTTATTAGCTTCTTCAACTTCTTCAAAATCCTATTTCAAACTCTTTCTTAAAACCTTCTTTCAAATTCTGTTTTAAATTTTCTTTTAGTTTCTAAAATGCTTGTTCATAATATTTTCTTCTCTTCATTTGCAATCTCCTTTTTCTTGAACCCATATTTCTTCTCACTTTGATTTTATTGTCTTTTCAATCACCATTCATTCACTTCATGTTCTATTTTTTCCTTTCCATCTCTCACCATTTTCACATGCTTCTTTCTTTCTTCTATTTCACTGAAACAAAGAAAGAGTATTTAAGAAAACAAAGAAAAATCGGACATATCTTTTATTGCTCTCCCTCGTGAATACGAATCGTTTTGCCACTTGGCTAGAACGAAAAGTTCAAAGGAACATAAGCACATCCTCTAAAGAATATAACTCACATCAAATCTTAAAACACAATTTTTAGTGCATGCTCCTGGAGTATCTGAATAAAATTTTGGCACCTATGCCTATAAATACTGCAATTCAGACCAGAGTCGGGGGTAGAACAATGAGAATTAGGGTTTCACTCCTTAGGATTAGTTTTAGGTTTTCTTCTTCTTTTCTTTTGTATTTTTTTATCTTTTTAGTTAATGTAGTAGGGCTGAGATAGATTTAGAGGAGAGAAGAGGGATCTTGTACTAGAGAGTGATAATTTATGTAAATGTGTCTCCTTTCTTCTCTATTATAATCTTCTCCATTTCTACATGATGCTTAGCTAGTTTCTTTTCATGACAATCTAGCTACTAACCACTAACTAGCTAACAACTAACTTGATAATTTACGTGAATCTAATAGGATCTAAAAGGCCTTGCTCTTGCAAGAGCCATTGATGGCTCATGATGATGGATTCTTACATTCTAACATCCTAACATCTAACCCACTAACAAGCTAACTTGCAATGTCTTCTTTATTTTAGCTCACCTCTATAGTAGCTTGCACCTTGCTGTGTGGAATGGATCTGTTTGAATGTGGAAGAATAATCTTATGAGCTATACTTTGTATCGTCTCTTAAAGCCAAAGATTAGTGATGGCCAAGGATCCAGATGAGGTAACCATCACTAAGAGGTTAGATGGTTAGTGGAGCAATTAGTAGTTAGCAGCCATGAGTTTTATTTCATCATCTTTCCTTTTATCTTATTTTAAAAATCAGTTTCAAAACTCTTTTATCATTTTCATCATTATTTTCACCAACTTCTTTGTTCATATTTGTTACATATTTTTTTTGTTTTCAAAACCACTTATCTTTTATTTCATCATTTTCCATCTTTTTTTTAACTTTGTTTTAAAAACTATTTCCAAAATCTTTTTATTATTTTTCTATCGGTGTTTCCACCATCTACATAGTTCACCTTTGTTTTCATCTTCTTCACAATATGTTTCATCTTTTTTTCTATTTTTTTTAATCCACTTTATAAATCACTTCACTTTTTATTTCATTTCTATTTCCTTCATTTCTATTTTCTTGTTTTGTTTTACTAATTAACAACCACTTCTCATTTGTTTTCACTTCGCCGACTTAATCGCCTTCTCCACCTATCACTTCTACATTTCTTTTCTTTCCTTTTTCTCATTCTTTAATAAAGAAAAACTTGTTAACAATACATGTGTACGGACCATTAATGCTTCTATCACCTCCCGTCCCCGTGGATTTGACCCGTATAGCCATCATGCTATAACGGAAGTATCGAAGGAATATTAGCACACACTTTTACACTGATTTTCTAAAACACACATTTTCAAGTGCTGGTCTTACCCCGATCAAAATTTTGGCGCAATTATCGGGGATGGGAATAGTTTTGATTTTACGTTTTTGTTAACATTTTCTTCTTTGTTTTAGTGTGCAGGTCAATTTTTACAAAATTTAGCATTGCAGAAGTATAGCCTTGGTTGCATCTCCCTGCTCTAGAAAACAGAGACCCTGCTTTCATACTTTTACCACAGAAAAGCCAAAAAAATCGCGAAAATGCGGCAATTTTGTGGCATCTTAACTTCATTTTTGCAGGGATCTTGCAAGTCGCAAAGAACTAAAATATGATATTTGGATGCTTTTAAAATGGTTTAGACATTTCAATTTAGGCACATGCCTATTTTATTCCAATATACTATATTTTGTTCTGTTGTTGTGATCTGAACTGAGGTGTACATATGGCATTGCATATAGTATAGGAAAAATACGTGGGTGATTTACTCACTTTGTGTGTTATTCTTATCTATATTGCACACTTGCATGAATTAGACTTAAGGGCATAACCCGATACAAGATAAGGTGGGGAAGTCATTACCCTTCCTTAGACCGAAAATCGCCTCCCCACTCACACAACCCAAGCCTTAATAAAAATTGATAGACGTTGGCCCCTAGGGACATCTCAGACTCATTAAGAGATTGACCGAGGTTGAAACTTGTAAGAATCATACTCTTGTGAAATCGGTGTCTAAGATTATAGATTAAGCGGTTAAGCCTCGAAAATACCGTGGTTTGGCGTAATTAAGGCCCGTTGCGTACGCATGATACCTCCTATCGTATTTTGCCTTTACCTGGCCGATTAGCTCGTAGTCGGATTTATACAACAACCTCCCTATGGTAATCGACCAGTTAAGAGTCGTCTAGGTCTAGGTCAACCATAGTATAGGCTTGATTTTAATTTTCTCTCTTTTTATTTGTTTGTTTGTTTCTTCTTTTTTGTTTGTGTTTCTTGAGAAATGGATTTCAATAACAATTCTTTCAATTCTAATATGAATCATACTTCACATCGATCTCCTTTGATTCCAATAACTCCAAACAAGCTTTGAATAACATGAACCAACCAAATAATCTATATTTGATTTATTCGACTTAATATAACCCATACCTCTTATCTGATGACCAACATTTTCAAAATAATTTCAACTCTTCATAGAGTCGACGAGGATTCATCTTTTTCGAGTTAAATTTTCAACCTTCTTGTCCACAATTTTCACAATTCTCATAATTTCACAAAATTCATTTCCCGATTGCACTCCCTACACTCCTTTTTTAGAAAAACCAATTGAAGAAAAATCTGAATTAGAAAAGAGTATGGAAGCTGTACAAGGCATGCTTGAGTACCAACAAAATAAGCTCGACTCATAATATTCACAGTGTTTTTAATATCATACTTCATATACTCCTCTAGAATAACCCATAAAAGAAAAATCTGAGTTAGAAAAGAGTATAGAAGCCATGCAGGAGGCCAAGCGATAATTTCAGAAAATATTAGACTCCCCAATTCCACAATATTTTCAAGATTCATACTCAGTTCCTCTTCTTCAAAATAATCGATCATCAGTCTTGGACACGAGTATAGAAGTTTTATATGAGTTTGAGCGACAATCTCAAAACTTGTTGGACTCATAATTTTAACAATTTTTTTAAAACCAAGGTTCCTACACTCCCTTTCTATTTCTAGAGCAATCATTTGACAAAAATCTGAGCTAGAAAAGAGTATAAAAATCTTGCATGAGACCTCACAATAATTTCAAAAATCTTCTGTCCAGTCAATCGATAGGTTAGAAATACAACTGAGTCAATTGGTCAATATTTATAGGAATGAGAAAACTCGCTCTTATCAACTTTTGACCAATGCAGATATCTCTAACTCTATCTATCTAGACAGGAATCATGTTATTTTAGAAACCAAGATTTAATTTCAACACACCCATTTAAACTTGACTAACATCAAAATTTTGAGAACCATATTAACATTTTAATAAGTTATCCATTTCTTAAAATTGAACTTGAGCGTGAATGTGATTTTGAACATCAAATTGATAATTCAATTTCACTTCTTAATTCAATATTGACTTTAGTATCTTTACCTCATTTCAAACATTTTTCCAAGTCAGCTTTGAATCCTGTGCCCATACATCTGAAATTGAATTACCCATCTTTCAAGATTCGCATCTGAAACTTGACCAGTACATAACTTCTGAGAGTCACATCGATAAATTGGCATGTTTTTCTTTCAAAGAAATTGCACTCAAATAAGAATGTGACTTTGATCCTCAAATTTCTAATCTAGCTCAAATCTGTGAATCAATATTGACTCCTATTTTGCTAGACAATTTGAGTAACATTTTAGAGTCAGTCTTGATTCCAATACCTGTTAGTCTTGAACTTGAATCATCAATCTTAAAAAGTCACATTCCATTTTTGAGAAATTAATATGGACTAGAGTTTCAACCTTTTGATTTGAACCCATTTCCTGAACAAATGATTGACTCAGGATATTAACGTCCCAAATCAAGTAGTGCCCGGTTGATGATGGTCTGTCCTATTATACATGAAATGGTTGGGTATCCGGGGTCTTTGTACTTCATAGAAATGGGTCCGGATAGCAACTCACTAATGTTTGTGGCAAGGAAGACCTTTTGGGATGTTAGTTTTTCTCTTCTTGGTGCACGTGTCTTTTAAGAATTTTACATATGATGGTACTTGTTGAATGACATCAAGAAGTGGCACATATATTTGTACTTGATTAAACATTCCTCTTATCTTTTTCATTTGAGCATTTGTCTTGGTATTTATTAGCCTATTAGGGAATGATGCAATAGGCTTGTATGTTTGCCAATTGACTAATCTGAACTTCTAGCCTATTATCCGAACCAGAGAAAAAGTTAGATAAAGAATAGAGTACCTTAATTGTTTTTTCCACTTTAATTTCTCTTGTACTCTTGCAAGGATGTTTTCTCTCAAAAATTTGATGACAACTTGGCTGTCATTCGTCCTTGTTGGTGCTGCTTTGACCCACTTAGAAACATAATTTACAATAACTAAAATGCATTGGTTACCGAACGAATTAGGAAAGGGTCCCATAAAATTGATGCCCCACACATCGAAAATTTCTCTCAAAAATTAGGTTAGGGGGCATCATGTCCTTTCGTGTTATCTGATCCGTCATTTGATATTTTGTACCGAGTTTGCAAAATTTGAAGGAGTTCTTGAATAGAGTCGGCCAATAGAACCCACTCTGCAAAACTTTCTCAGATGTCTTGCGTGGACCAAAGTGTCCACCACATGTAAACTCATGACAAAAAGTCAACACACTATTGTGCTCATCCTCTTGAAGATACCTTCTTATTATCTGGTCAGGATAATATTTGAAGAGATATGGTTCATCCCAGAAGAAGAACCGTATCTATGTGAAAAAGCGATTCTTGTCCTGACTTGACTAATAAGAAGGTGTTTGCCCGTTGCAAGATAGTTTACAATGTCAGCGCACTAGGGTTCTTTACACATCACTAGGATGTTTTCGTTTGGAAAGTTCTCATTGATCGGCATTGTTTCTATAGGTGCATTGGGAATTCTTGATAAATGATCTGCCACCGCATTTTCAACGCCCTTTTTGTCCTTGATTTCTAAATCAAACTCTTACAAAAGAAGGATCCAACAAATGAATCTAGCCTTACTGTCTTTCTTTTGCATCAAATACCATAGGGCAAAATGATCGGTGAACACCGTTGTTTTAGACCCGAGTAGGTATTGTCGGAATTTCTTCAATGCAAACACAACTGCCAAAAATTCCTTTTTGGTTGTTGTGTAATTGAGTTGGGCATCATTGAGTGACCTACTCACATAATAAATCACGTGTTGCCTATTTTCGATTCGTTGTCCTAGGACAGCTCCAATGGTATAATCGGAGGCATCACATATGACTTCAAATGGTTTAGTCCAATTAGGTGCCGAAATGATCGGGGCAGCGACAAGTTCTTGTTTTAACTTCTCTCAAGCTTTTAGACATCCATCATCAAAATGGAAGGGTACAACCTTAGCTAATAGATTTGTCAGAGGTCTAGCAATCTTGCTAAATTCTTTTATGAATCTCTTGTAGAATCCAGCATGTCCTAAAAAGATCTGATGTCATTTATGCATTTTAACTCATGGAGTTTAGCTATGACTTCCACCTTGAATTTATAAACCTCAATTCCTCTTCTTGAAACTTCATGCCCAAGGACGATTCCATGTTTGACCATGAAATGACACTTTTTCTAGTTAAATGTCAAATTTTTTTCCATGCATCTTTTTAGAACCAAGTTGAGATGATACAAGTATTGTTCAAATGAATCTTCATAAATTGAAAAGTCATCTATGAACATCTCCAAAAATCATTCCACCATGTCCAAGAACCGACTAAGCATGCAATGTTGGAATGTTGTAGGAGCATTGCAAAATCCAAATGGCATCTTACGGTATGCAAACGTTCCAAAGCGACCGGTGAAAGTTGTTCATTTCCCTTGTGTATTTAGATTCTTGATTTGGGAGCAAGTATCAACTTGCTCCCCTTTTTCGTGTATCAGCAACTCCAGTTGGGCGATCTCAGTCCAACACGGGTTACGATACAATTAGATGACTGTTCAGTGAAAGTTCCCAAGAGGGAAATCACTAATGTCTTGATACAGGTCAGGGAGTTTATCTATCCTGTGAATTTCATTGTTTTAGAAACACAACTTGTTCTGAATTCAAAAGCCCAGACCCCAGTCATTCTAGGACGACCGTGCCTCGCAACAGAAAATGATATCATAAATTGTAAGAACGGGTCAATGCGATTAACGTTTGAAGAATACCCACTCATCTTTGCTGATACCGATAGTGCACTTGTTTCTCACCCTAATCTCTCCCTAAAATGGATCTTGAAAGGGTGATGTTCAAGTTTTTGCTGTGTAACGCAAAGTGGAGGGTGAAGAACTTTGATTACAACATCACATGATTAGTTCAGTCTTGTACATGCCAAGATCCATTGTGAGGCTCTATCATTAAGCTAGTTAATGATTAGTGGGATTCATTAGTAGAAGGTTAGCCATGCAATCTTTCTCATTTTTGAAAACTTAAACTTTTTCAAGCAAACTTTTATTTATAAGCTTCTTCAACTTCTTCAAAATCCTTTTGCAAACTCTTTCTTAAAATCTTCTTTCAAACTCTCTTTTGAATTTTCTTTTAGTTTCTAAAATGCTTGCTCATAGTCTTTTCTTCTCTTCATTTGCAATCACCGTTTCCTTGAAACCACATTTCTTCACTTGTTTTTGCTCGTCTTTTCAATCACCACTCATTCACTTCACATTTTATTTTTCCTTTCCATCTCCCACCGTTTTTGTATGCTTCTTTCTTTTTCTATTTAATTGAAAGAAAGAAGGATTATTTTAAGAAAACAAAAAATCGGACAAAGCTTCTATCGCTCTCCCTCATTGTGGTTACGACTCGTTTTGCCACTTGGCTAGAATAAAAAGTTCAAAGGAACATAAGTACATTCTCTAAAAGACATAACTCACGTCAACTCTGAAATCACTATTTTTAGTGCATGCTCCTAGAATATCTGAACAAATGGCGTCGTTATTGGGGAATCAACTTTTTCTTGAGTGATTAGTAACCGATTTTACATCATCATCATCACATTTTCTACCAATTTATGTTAATTATCTTACTAATAATTCTCCTTTGGGTCTTTTGCAGATAATTAAAAGGGAAGGGCAAGCTGGTAACAAAATCTTGATTTAAAGCTATTTTTGGACAATAAAATAGGATTTCTTGAAGAGAAAGAAAGATGGTTCTAGAGAAGGGTAGATTAGTCCTAAAATTAGAGAATTAATTTAGACTAATGCTCGCCCAAATACGCAAGAATGGATATTCCCCGAAGCTACCATCCAAGAGAAGAGACAGATGGCATCAGATCAGCATCTCCGCGCCTGATCTAGCCGCGGAAACACGGCTTTTGCCGTGTTCCTGCAGCAATATGATGGACCCAGGCGTGGATCTTCAACACGTGTCCCCCCGTCTCGTGCTTCCCAAGCCTCTGTTGCCTATAAATACCCTATAAAATCACCTGAGAAAAGTTAGATAGAGAACAGAGAGTAGAGTACATTAATTGCTTTTCCTACTCTAATTTCTCTTATACTCTTGCATCGTTGCAAATTAGTTTAGGTTTTCATTCTAGTATTTGAGGAGGAAGAGAGATTGTGTTGTGATTGAGAAGGTATAATCAATACAAGAATTTTTCTTCTCCTCATTTCTCTTTCTTGCAATCTTGTAGTTTTGTTTTTATTTCATGTTTCTAATAATCTCTAACTCCTCTAACAAGCTTTTCATTTCTTACTTTAATTCCATGTCTAGCTAACTTTCTTCTTGTATAGCTAACTAACTACTAACCACTAACCCACTAACCCTAATTACTTGATTAATAACCCACATGAATCAAATAGCATGCGAATAAGCCTTGTGCAAGTAAGAGTTATGGATGGCTTATGATGAAGTGTTCTAACTCTATCTCTCTAACAAGCAATTTAACTCTCATTTTTCATGCTCTAACTTTATGTTTTTGATGATATATTGATTGCTTAACTTGTTTATTTTGACTTAGAGAATATCCACTCATCTTTGTCGACACTGATAGTGCACTTTTTTCTTACCTTAATCTCATCTTAAAACAAATCTTAATAGGGTGATGTTCAAGTTTTTGTCGTGTAATGCAAAGTGGAGGGTGAAGGTCTTTGATTAGAACACCATATGACTAGTTCTCAAATTACAAGACTTGTACATGCCAAAGATCCATTGTGAGGCTCTATCATCAAGCAAGTTAACGGTTAGTAGGATTCATTAGTAGAAGGTTACCATGCAATCTTTCTCATTTTCGAAAACTTAAACTTTTCAAGCAACCTTTTCTTTATTAGCTTCTTCAAATTCTTCAAAATCCTTTTCAATCTCTTTCTTAAAATCTTCTTTCAAACTCTCTTATAAATTTTCTTTTAGTTTCTAAAATGCTTGTTCACTGTCTTTTCTTCTCTTCATTTCCAATCACCATTTTCTTGAAACCACATTTCTTCTCACTTTGTTTTTACTCATCTTTTCAATCCCACACATTCACTTCACATTTTATTTTTACTTTCCATCTCCCCATCGTTTTCACATGCTTCTTTCTTTTTTCTATTTAATTGAAATAAAGAAGAAGTATTTTAAGAAAACATAAAAAAATTGGATAAAGCTTCTATCGCTCTCCCTCCTTGTGGATACGACTCATTTTACCACTTGGCTAGAATGAAAAGTTCAAAGGAACATAAGCACATTCTCTAAAGGACATAACTCACATCAACTCTGAAATCACAATTTTTAGTGCATGCTCCTGGAATTTCTGAACACCCAGGTGGTGTGGATTTGGCTAATTAGCTTCGGGCGTCTGAGTCATGGTTGATATTTGAAGGTGTTGACAACCTCATCGATTGGGAGTCCTAATGGAGTGAAGCGTTATGAAGGTCTGTAGCTCTGAACTGGACTTAACGCCATTATAGAGAGCGCTTGCTGATTGTAAATTGAAAGTGATAAGAATTACCGTGTAGCTTTGGGCTAACGGGTCGTGTCCACGAGGAGGAATGCGATAGAAGCTTTTCGTGTTTTTTGTTAAGTAACAAAGAATGGAGTTGGTGTTTTTCTTTTTTCCTTTTTAGTTGAAAAGAGAATGAAAAGAAGGGAAGTGATTAAAAGAAAATTTGAAAAACTTAGAGAAGGCTTAAAAAAAATTAAAATTAAAAAATTTAAAAAAAATTAAAAAAATGATCATAGGCAAAAACTTAAGCTTGAGTTTAGAAAATTTTAAGTAAAGTAAATAAGATAGTTTGAAAATACAGGTTAGTAATTCACTCAGATTGCCACAGGAATGTAGCAAATCTGAGGGCTTCTGGGCTCTGCTTTCTTAAGCAGAATCCAGGGCCAGTTATATGTTCACTGCAGCAAAAATTTCTTATTGTTAAAAATCTGTACACTAAGAACAAAGAAGAAAGTTAACCAAAATATAAACTAAAAAGAGAATTACTTACCGTCCCTCCCAGACAACGGCGCCAAAATTTGATTGTAAATTGAATGTGATAAGAATTACCGTCTAGATTTGGGCTAACAGGTCGTGTCCACGAGGAGAAATGCGATAGAAACTTTTCAGTGTTTTTGTTAAGTAACAAAGAAGGAGTTGGTGTTTTTCTTTTTTTTTCTTTTTAGTTGAAAAGAGAATGGAGAGAAGGGAAATGATTAAAAGGAAATTTGAAAAACTTAGAGAAGGCTTTGGAAAAGGTGATCTTTAAAAAGTGTTGAAAATTATTTGGTTATTTTAATATAGGAAGAAGATCTGGGCTCATTATCTCACTACTCAACGATGTGTTTTTCTCTTGAAATTCTTAGTGCCTCAACTTGATCATAGGCAAAAACTTAAGCTTGAGTTTAGAAAGTTTTAAGCAAAGCAAATAAGATAGTTTTGAAAAGTTAACTCTTTTTTTTAAGAAATCATCTTGAATTGAATGTTAAATCATCAAGTCTTTCAAGTATGAAAAAAAACAAGTTCAAGTGATGTTTTTAAAAGAAGAAGAAGTTTACAAATCCAAACCCATCCTCATGTACCATCAAGAACACTTTAAAAGAAGAAAGGATTAGTTTAGGCATGCATATGATTCTATTGGGTCTTTACATCAAAGCCATTCAAAAACAAGAGGGATCGAAGAGAGGGACGATAGTGAGCCCAAAAAATAAATTTAGCTACTCATGGAAGATGAAAAATAAGATATGTAAATAAAGCAAGACATACTTGTGAATTGGAGTGAAGAAGAGAAAGCTTGATCATTTTATTGATGTCACTTAAATCTTCAGATTACAATCACTCTATTCCTCTCTCTCACTGGTATTTGAACTGAACTACAAGTTAGAAAACAAAGATACAACTTCTATCCTATCTAACAAAGAATCTAAACCATAAAAATAAAGAGAAAAAGTTAAACTAATTTCAGGTCCCTTTTTCTCTGAAAAATACAGTATTTATAGGCAAAAACAAAATGGGGGGAGATAGTACGAAGACATGGGGAGCAAACACTCCCCCAACAAACCCTAACAAGCCGCAAAAAATCGGCTATGGTTGCGTTTCCGCGGCCATGGTGTGGCCAGGTGGCCACATTAGGTTGGTGGGTCTCGCTTGTTTGGTGATTCCCCTTTATCTCCTGCTGGTTTTCCCGTTTCAGCTCCAGGATTTAACGAAACAGCCTTTGATCTTTGTCTTTAACCACTTGATTTGGGAAGATTCATTTTAACCAGTTTTTAACCTCTTTGATTTGCCATGATCTGCCCTGATTTCCTGCTTTCGAATTAATTCTGAATTAAATCAGAATTTGATGGGCTTTGGGCTCGTTTCTCTTTCTTATCCTTTAGCAATAGGCCTGCATTTTATAAAGAAAATAGGACTTATTAATATGATTTATTTAGATAATAAACATGATAATGTGATAATATATGCAATATATGTGACCGATTACACCCCACACTTATCTTTTGCTCGCCCTCGAGCAAAACATCTAAACTAATCCTAATCAATTATTAAACCACTTTCGGAGGTCTCTCGATTGCACTGAGCATGTGCAATAAGCCGTTAAACCTCTAGGTTACCCCTAGAGGAGGAGTTTTATCTCGTGAGGGTTTTCAGAGGATTGCACCCACAAAATTCATATAAAGAAAGAATAAATGTTAGTATTTTCGAAAAACATTTTGAAAAGGGAAAATATTTGATGTATATTTGTAAGAGTTCATGTAATCTATAAGTTATAGGAATATCAAACTTTTCGTTCCTAAACTTTGTCTCTATTCAAAAATATGTCATCAATCAAAGTAAGGAGTGAAATTGTATTTCTCACCTAGTCTATTACTTTACCCTGAGTCATATGCACCATCGTGATCGTGAGTTTGACTAAGGGTTCTTTAACATTAACTCCTATGTCATATTTATATTTATTTTGGTGGTATTTATTCCTCAATTCAATTAGGCTTTCTAATCTGCCCATGTAACGAGCCTTTAGTCGGTGACACCCAAACCAGACAGTCTTAGGGCACCAGGTGAGAAAACACCCCCAAGGACTTAAATACTCGAGCAGATAATGCCACGAAACCAAGAGTTTTTATTTATAAAATGTACCCTTTTAAGCGTGAATATTTATGCTTCATGAAGCACAAATACCCAGCTTAATCAGAGGATATATATATATATATATATATATATATATATATATATATATATATATATAATATATATATATATATATATATATTTCAAACTTATCTAATTATCTTTTGCATAAATACCATGGCTTGCTAAGGCCAAAGCACCTAGCTAATCAATAATTAGATTTGCATATATATATATATATATATATATTATATATATATATATATATATATATATATATATATATATATATATATATATATATATATATATATTTCTTTTTTTTATAAGGCACAAGAATTTTTGTCTTTGAACCCTAAGTGTGTAAGTGTATAAAGTGTGCATATTTCTTCACGGTAAAGATCAAGATTGAATTACTTTCATCAATTTTCTTCCTAACCCTAAAAATCAAACAAGTTATCTTATTTTGACCAAGTATAAGGAATCCTAATTATGATTTTCCTATTCCTTAAAATTGAGTTAATTTCTTACAAAAAATATATCAAAATATTGTTCTTACCTTTCAAAAAGTTTATATATATATATATGTTTTTTCTTTGTTTTCTTCTTCTTCTTTTTTTAGTTATATTAGTCATGTTAGAGCCCTCCCCCACACTTATCTCATGCATTTTCCCAATGTATGAAAGAGATGTATAGATGCATGAAATAAAATAGAAAATAGGAAAGTTACTGATACAATGGGTCGAAAAGACCCATAGTCGTTTCATTTACCAGCACCGATTCCAAGAAAGGTTTAAGGCATTGACTATTTACCTTAAAGTCATTCCCATTCTTGGTGTCACTGGTCTCTACAGCACCCTGTGGAAACACAGTTTTACAACAAATGGCCTAGTCCATCCTGATTTTGATTTTCCTAAAAAAAGATGAAGCCTAGAATTATAGAGTAAGACTTTTTGTCCAGGGATAAAAGTTTTTCTTATGATGTGTTTATCATGAAAAACCTTAACTCTATCTTTAGTGATCTTAGCATTTTCATAGGCCTCATTACTCAACTCCTTTAATTCGGAAATTTATAATTTTTAAAGGTCACCAACCTTAGTCAAGTCGAAATTCAACTGCTTGATTGCCCATAAGGCCTAGTGTTCTAACTCAACGGGTAGGTGGTAAGCCTTCCCAAAGACTAACATATAAGGAGACATCCATAGAATCATCTTGAAAGCGGTCCTGTAAGCCTATAGGGCGTCTACAAGTTTGATGGACCAATCTTTTCGATTTTGGTTCACAATCGTCTCCAAAATAAGCTTGATTTGTCTATTGGAGACCTTAACCTGCCCACTGATTTGAGGATGATAAGGTGTCGACAACTTGTGAGTTATGGCATACTTTCACATAAGAGCTTCAAAGGATCTATTACAAAAGTGAGTACCATTATCATTGATGATAGCATGAGGGGTTTCGAAGCGTGAGAAAATGTTTTCTTTTAAAAATTTTATGACAACTTTGTTATCTTTAGTTCTACTAGGAATGGCCTCTACCCACTTGAAGACATAGTCCACAGCAACCAATATGTATTGGTGTCACGCCCCGCTTCCCAAATTACAGAATACAGGTACGTGATGATGGCCAGCAGATACTCATGAAGAGTGAAATCTCTTCCATGAGTATCTTAGGCTGTCAATAACAAGCAGGATAGCCCACATATATGCACATACAACCAAGCACAGGGATAAAATCACATATGAAAAATTAAATCATAAACAATATCATCCACTATATCTGAATAAAACAAGTCAAGGAGAAAACTGAACTCACCGGAGAACAGCGAAACCAGAATATGATCTACGAACAACTCTCTATACCAGCTTCCTGATCTAAATACTGAAAAATAATATAAAGGTCCATCAGAAGCGGACTAGCAAGAGTACACGAAGCAGGAAGGAGAGAATATGAAAATGTAGTAACAGTAAGTAGGATATAAGAACAATGTGTTTGGAAATATCAAGAACTGAATGTAATAACAGTAACAGGAATAATCAGAAGATAGATCATGTACAATAAGATCGTGCATGCATGGTGTGACATGTATATACTGAACATGAGACGTCCTGGAGAAGTAACTGTCATGTAACATATATCACAAGATCACAAGAACTCGAGATCACAAGATAAAATAGCATGGTATGTCCAGGAATGTCATGCAGTAAGTTAATGCATGTCACATGAGTCTCAAGTGTCAGTATCTTGAAAATACATGTCAGGTACTAGATCATTGAAGGCAATGAAGGATATGATGCAAGTACATATGTCTAGCATATTTTATTATCCTAACTAATGCAACCATCCTGTGCCCCATCCCACAGGACAACTGCATATCAAACAAGTGATGCGTTAGTGGATCCTGATAGCAGGGAGAAACAGTTCACTGTACTCAGGTATCATGTAACATGTAATAACAGGAGCGCGCATAAATAACAAGATCACGTGTGGCATCCAAACCCATAAGGGTCGCCCTTCCAAGCACACCTCCCTGGATTTCCCCTGCTACAGCCTCCCCCAATAACCCCAGCTTGATTAATTTTATTAATTAAATGCAAATGCAAACAGTATGTTACTCGGTGTTACAGGATCATGAATCTGTACCAAGAATATCAATATTAGATGGTAAACACGATGTGTATCAAAATCATGGGACGATGTAGATAGTGACAATATCAAGTGATAAATATAAAGTTATGCAAGTGATACCAAATACATGCAAAGTAGTGCAAGCGATGACAGTATCATGTAATCTAAATGTCATAGTAAAACGGTCATGATCATGTGTCCATAATCCAATAAGATATCCTCGAATCATTACTCAAAATATAATGGTTAATTTCCTCGATTAATTTTTAGTAATATCAGGATCACAATATCAATCGATATACAATCTTTAACTATCAATCTTTCTTCATTATTATCCAGTTAACCTCAAAATCCAGATCAAGATATTTATCATGATCAGTGTAGATTTCATTGATCTTCACATCAGTCTATCACATACAAGCAATCATGCAAATTGAATGCATTATGTACAGGAATGAGATGCAAACATGATATGTAAGGTAATAAACATGATCACGAGACAGTATCGGTAATAAATCAAGAATAGAATAATTAGTCATATAATCAGAAGAGAAAAGATGATATGTACATATGATCACAGGATAGTGTTAACGATCATGCGATGTGATAACCATGATTTATATTTAAGAGGAAGAATTAAGATCAAGACGAAAGTCAACGAGAGGAGAATCGTGTACACTTGCCTGATGTCGTTGGAGTCTGAATTCCCATAACTGCAACCGGCTCTGAGTAAAATTCGCGGCCTAAATATTGCGTGAATTAATTAGAGACTTAACATATTCTTATTCAGTGATAAGTTAAATAAGAAAGTAATTTTTACTATTTATTATAATTTTAGTTGGTTAATTTTCCAAATAATTCAATTTCTGAATTTATATCAACTATATAAAATATATTTTCATGATAAAATATATGCATAAAATAATAAATTGATGTATAATGTTTACGTATTACTCAATTATGAATTTCACATATTTTTTTGTGCTATTTAGAAATTTATTGGTCATTTAAATAAAATATCAATGAATAGTAATTACAAAAATATTTAATTTCATGTTATTCTAAGCAATATTATATCAAAATAATTTTACAGAGTTTCAAATTTAGTTTGTGATTTTCTGTGAATTTTCTGAAATTTTCTATGAATTTTATAGAATTTTCTTAATTAAAATAAACCTAAAAATCAATGAAAATAAATAAAAAGCTTAACGGGTCTGTTGCTACAGTAATGGGTTTGGGTCTAGTTTACTACAGTAAATGCTACAATTATATTTCTACTTATTTTTATTTTATTTATTTCATTTTTTTCTTTTTCTTTACTTTTCTTTTTTTATTTTCTTTTTCGCTCTCTCTTTTTTTTATTTTTTTTATTATTTTTTTTATGGGGTCGGGTTCGGGTCTGTAAAACAGACCCGAACCCGGGTCTGCTGGCCAGACCCGCTGGCCTGACCAGACCTGGCCTGGGCCAGGTCTGGCCGGGCGGGCCAGACCAGGCCAGGTCTTGGCCTGGCCTGGCTCGGCCAGGCCCTGGCCTGGCGCGGCCAGAGGCCGAGTCTCTTTTTTTTTCCTCTTTTTTTTAATTTTAATTTTTATTTCATTTTCTTTTGAATATTATTTAAACATTATTTTATTGGAATAACTCTATTAATTCAGGAAAATCCTCAAAAATTCTCAAAAATAGAAGATGTCATCATCCTGAACATTGTTGTGAAGTCAGATTTCCAAAATTCATCCCCGATTGTTAATTAAAAATCCCAGAGTCAGCCTATGTCACCGATCGACCCCAAATTGAGATTCTTCTCCAATAATTTCCAAAAAAATTCTAAAATTCTAGAAAAATTATAAATAATGGGAAATAATATCTTAAGTTGAAATGACCTTAATCCGACTATTAGGATAATTAAATCATCACCAGATACCAGTATTGACATACGTAAATTGGGAACCGAGGGTTACAATCCTACCCACCTTATAAAAGAATTTCGTCCTCGAAATTCAGCCAGGCATCGACATATGAATCGAAGCTACCTCTACTGAGTTAGGATTGTTCCAGATCCATAGCCGTGTCAATATGATATAACCTAATACCAAGTCAACCATGGGTCATGATCTAACATATTCATCACCAAGAGTATCACCATTAGTCCGGGGATCGAATTGACTTTCCTGAGCTCATAATCGGTCTTCCTTAATATTACTTTACTCCCTCGATCCACTATAATCATGTTCATCTGATAAAATTGCTCCTACTATTTATAGGCCAAATCCTTAAGGTCATCAGTATCATAGTAACACAAATCTCAGATCCCACCGTCACTATTGAAAAATCATCAGTGACAGATAATGAATATAATGTAACTGATTGGTAGTCAAAAGTGCATTTTTATCATAACATTTACCATCACATTTTCATATTTATTCATTTAATTCTGCACAATTATTAATAATTTATAATTTATTGTGTGCAGGCCTCGAATTATTATTTTAATAATAAATAAAGCTTAATGAAGCCCAAAAGCCCATATTTGAAGCCCAAGAGTCAAAGTGCAAATAGCAGATTGTCAAAGTGCAATTATGCAAGGGCTAAAGTTGCAATTATTAAAGATGAGGGAAGGATAGAATTCTACCCAACCCTAAACTCTTGCAAGATGAGCATAAAAGCCAAAGATAAAAAGGAAATTCGTGGATAAAAGATTTGGGATATTTGAGATCAAGGTAACTTGATTTCTAAGTTATCTCAAAAATCCAGAATAAAGAGCCAGGATCACACTTCCAGAAGCAAGCGCCCAGATGGACGGACCAGAAGAAGCCACGCGCCAAAGCGCGTGGCCAGATTCCCTAGAAATGCCGCAATTCCACGGCAAAATCCCAGTTTATGCGGCACTTTGATGTTATCTGGATACCAGATTTCGTGGGCGACTTTATCCGGGACTCTTCGACCTTCTGCACCTATAAATATCCCCTGCAGTGCAACGTACAGAGTAGTCCAGAGGCAAGCCAAGGGCCAAAAGCTAGGGTTTAGTTTTTAGGTTAGATTTTATTTTCGTTTTTATTTTGTAAATTTTGTAACTGAGAGTGGAGGAAACTTTCATGGAGGATGGAGTCTTCGCTTGTACTGAGGTGACAGCGGTATAAGCCCGCTTATCTTCCATTGTTAATGAAATCTGTTTAAGGTTATTTTTTGTTATTATTTTATGTTTTTCATCTCTTGTTTATTCTTGTGTTTCTCTGTTTCTATTTTCTTTCTTCTATTTGTTCTCTAATGCCTTGTGAACAATGAGACCCAACTGCTTCGAGACTGCCTAGCCAACGAAGATCCCTTGATGGCTTATGGCGATTAACTTCCTATACGCCATACTTGCAAGTCTTCCGAGAAAAGGTAAATCATCGCAACGATTCAAAGGTAAGCAGGCTGAAGAGGTTCGTACGTGTTTTCTTTATTTTCTTTTTTTAGTTTTGATCCACATCTTCCACAATTCTTTTCTTCACTTCATTGTAAATACTATTCATTGTAAATACCACTGCTAATAATAAAAAGAAAAAAAAAGAGATAACTTGCTTAACGCTTCCATCGCAGTCCCTCCCTGAGGATCACGACCCGCATAGCCTTGCTACCGCGGATTAGTATTGAGCACCTCGCACACCTTTAATTCTCAGATCTAATATTCATATTTTGTGTGCAGGTAAAATCTCAATCAACAAATTGGCGCCGTTGCCGGGGAGGGACGGTAAGTTATTCTCTAATAAAAAAATATTTTTTATTAACTAATTCTTTTATTCTTTTCTGTTTGCAGGTTTGGAGAACAGGAAACAGAAATATAGCAGCAGCAGTGGACATATAGCTATCCTGTGCCTCTGCCCTCGAAGGTAGAACACAGGAAGCTACTGTTTTGCTGCAGATCTGCGGCCAGAGCCGCAATTCTGCGACAATAGTAGAGAACTACTGATCCCAATTTCTGCAGGTTGCTGCAAAGTTCAAATACTGTTTACTGCTCTGTTGATTTTTTTCTGTGATAACCCTGCTTACTGCTAATTAATTCAACAGTAAAAAGTTTGTTGTTAATGATAAAAATTGATTAGACGTTTGCATATTAGGCACGTGTCTTTTCAAGTTATTTATTTTTACTGTTGAAGAGTGCTGGCGACAAGGTACGTTTGCATAGCATGTAGATTAGGAAACACTCTTGGTTGTTTACTGCTTTCTTGAGTGATTACTTTTCTACAGCTTTACACGTACACTAATTCATCTTAAGGGCATAACCCATAAATAAGATAAGGTGGGAATTTCATCACCCTTCCTTAGCCCAAAAATCATATCCAAGCACTCACTAACCCAAGCCTAACTTAAAATTAGTAGACGTTGGCCCTAGGGACATCTCGGACTCACTTAGGAGATTATCCTAAGGGGGAACGGTGTTGGAAGTTGACTCCTGCCAAATCAGTGTCTAGGAAGGGGATTGAGGGCCGAAAGCCCGAAGTGTGGTGGTTATTTAATTAAGGAACGTCTTTGACGGAAAACCTCCCACCACTCTTGCCCCGACCTGGCTGATTAACTTGTGGTCAAAGTCTACACCCTACCTCCCGTGGACAGTCTAACCAGTTAGGAGTCGTCTAGGTCTAGGTCTACCCTAACTTAGGTTAGAAATTTTTCTTTTTTGTTTGTTTTTTTTTCTTTTGTTTGCTTTGTGTGATATGGCCTATAATAATAATTTTTTCAATTTTAATGAGGATCCATATTATACACCAACCTCTTTTTCGGATATTACCAACCCGGCATATCATAACTCTAACCAACCTAGTGTGCCAGATTGGTCTTATCCGAATCATTACATGCCCCAGTCCCAATACTATGAACAAGATTAGAATAATCATCACTACTCTTCACAGAGTCAATGGGGATTCAACACCCC
This sequence comes from Agave tequilana, assembly GCA_038442645.1. Lineage (NCBI taxonomy): Eukaryota > Viridiplantae > Streptophyta > Magnoliopsida > Asparagales > Asparagaceae > Agave > Agave tequilana. Next base: position 34,324 of record JAVJIF010005708.1, on the reverse strand, counting down.
TGAGCCATATGGTCAACCACCTGTTCAACCATTATCTTCATATACGTCTTTTCCCACATCACCAAGGTTTCAGTCCTCCATTGATCTATTCGATGGGTTAGAAGAAAAAGTGGATCGGTTGCAAGATACAATGCATGATCAAATTTCTAGACTTTCAAACATTCTTGAGCATCTTGATAGGAACCAAGAATCATTCTGTTTAGAAGACCTTGATCAAAATTCAATTTCATCACATCAATATGAACTTGCTCAATCCCAATCCTTGGACAAATTGGCTAGTTTTAATTTCAATGAGATTGAATTAGATTATGAATGTGAACCCGATCCCCAACTTTGCGATTCAGTTTCCATCTTCGAATCTATGTTGACTCCAATATCCTTACCCAATTTGGACCAATTTTTTGAGCCAACATTTATTCCCGTACCCATAGATCATGAAATTGAATCACCTATTTTTGATGATCACCATATTGAACTTGACCAATTTCATACTTGTGAAAGCCCTATTGACAAATTGGCAAGTTCTCATTTTATGAGGTTGAACCCAATGAGATATGTGACCTAGATTCCCAAATCTGTGATCAAGTTCAAATTCCCGAATCATTATTGACTCCTGTTTTGTTACCTGACTTAGGTAATCTTTTAGAGTCAGTTTTGATTCCCACACCTATCATTCCTAAACTTGAATCACCAATATTGAGTCACATTCCATTGTGGGAAGATGATTGTGGACTTGATTTTTCATTTCTTGACTTGGACCCACTTCTTGAACCATGCTCGACTCCTGAACCCTTACTTGATTTAAGTTACCTTCCTGAGTCGGTATTTGTTCCTGAACCTATCATTCTTGAGTCCAAGTTAACCATCCTACCAAGTCACATTCTTTTTGGACATAGGTATAGACCATGACTCTGTGATGATTTTCCAGGACTGGTCATGTAAAGGGAGTAAGTTTCACGAGAGGATCTTCCATGATCCTATTCATTCCGGGGACTGTAAATATGTAAATAAAAAAGAGGTCAATAAAGGTAGGTCCTGTGAACTACCACGTTATCTTGTTTGGGCCGCATTTCGTGGACCAATTAGACCACCACCGGAACCACCACCCTAAGGTAACTTCCGCCTTCCCTTGTTCTGTTTTATGCATATATGCATTCATTCATACATTGAGGACAATGCATGAGATAAGTGTGGGGGTGGGCTTTACTAACATACTAACATAAGTAGACACTAACAAAATTTGCTAATAAAAAAAATGTTTTAAAAAGGAAATATTTTGACTTATTTTTTTGAAAGAAATCTAAGTTAGTTTTAAGGATTAGGAAAATCGTGATTAGGATTTCTAAAAACTTGGTCAAAATAAATAAATTGTTTAAATTTTTAGGTATAGGAGAGAAATTGAATAAGTAATTAGTCTTGATTTTACCTTAATGAAATATGCATACCAAATGCATATCTAGGATTCTAAGACAAAGACCTTGTGCCTCATAAAAAAAAAAAAAATTTCACCAATTAAGCTGATACATGTGCCTCAAGAAGCATAAGTATTCATGCCTAAAGGTGAGTAAATAAAATAAAGTCCTTAATTTTGGGGCCTAGTTCACTCGAATTTGAGTCCGCGGGGTGTTTTCTCACCTGGTGCCCTAAAGCCAACCGGTTTGGGAGTCATCGACTTTAAGTTCGTTACATGGGTGGATTAGAAAGCCTAAGGAAATAAGGAAAAATTACTTATATATGTATTAACACATCTAATAGTCAATTAGTTAGGTATGAGGGCCTCAAGAAGCCTTGATACTTACACGAAAGAAAATTAGATGAGTTATACATGCTAAAAAATTTTTTTTAACACATCTATTAGTCAATTAGTTAGGTATGAGAGCCTCAAGAAGCCTTCATGCTTACACGAAAGAAAATTAGATGCGTTAAACAAAAAAATAAAAAAAAGAAAAAATATATATATAGAGGCATGAGAGTCCAAGTTAAGGAATTCCTAGTATAAATTCATAAGGATGCATATGATTTTTGGTAACGAAAAAGACTATATTAGAAGTTCAATTTTGACCCTTACCTAAAATGAAAACAATTTACTTTATAAAGACTAAGTCTAAGAATGAATAAAAATGAGGATCCTAAAACTTATAGACTACTTAGTCTCTTCAATAATAATTCAAATATTTTCTTTTTATGGATTTTGTGGGTGCAATCCGCTGAAAACCCTCACGAGACAACACTCGTCTTCTAGGGTAACCTAGAGGTTTAACGGCTTGTTGCACGTGCTAAGTGCAATCGTGATTCCTACGAAAGTGAGTTAGGTTAGATTAACTTTTCATTTCTTTTTCTTTTTCTTTGTTTTTACTCGAGGACGAGCAAAAAGATAAGTGTGGGGGTGTGATTGGTAGTCAAAAGTGCATTTTTATCATAACATTTACCATCACATTTTCATATTTATTCATTTAATTCTGCACAATTATTAATAATTTATAATTTATTGTGTGCAGGCCTCAAATTATTATTTTAATAATAAATAAAGCTTAATGAAGCCCAAAAGCCATATTTGAAGCCCAAGAGTCAAAGTGCAAATAGCAGATTGTCAAAGTGCAATTATGCAAGGGCTAAAGTTGCAATTATTAAAGATGAGGGAAGGATAGAATTCTACCCAACCCTAAACTCTTGCAGGATGAGCATAAAAGCCAAAGATAAGAAGGAAATTCGTGGATAAAAGATTTGGGATATTTGAGATCAAGGTAACTTGATTTCTAAGTTATCTCGAAAATCCAGAATAAAGAGCCAGGATCACACTTTCAGAAGCAAGCGCCCAGATGGACGGACCAGAAGAAGCCACGCGCCAAAGCACGTGGCCAGATTCCCTAGAAATGCCGCAATTCCACGGCAAAATCCAGTTTTTGCGGCACTTTGATGTTATCTGGATACCAGATTTCGTGGGCGACTTTATCCGGGACTCTTCGACCTTCTGCACCTATAAATACCCCCTGCAGTGCAACGTACAGAGTAGTCCAGAGGCAAGCCAAGGGCCAAAAGCTAGGGTTTAGTTTTTAGGTTAGATTTTATTTTCGTTTTTATTTTGTAAATTTTGTAACTGAGAGTGGAGGAAACTTTCATGGAGGATGGAGTCTTCGCTTGTACTGAGGTGACAGCGGTATAAGCCCGCTTATCTTCCATTATTAATGAAATCCGTTTAAGGTTCGTTTTTGTTATTATTTTATGTTTTTCATCTCTTGTTTATTCTTGTGTTTCTCTGTTTCTATTTTCTTTCTTCTATTTGTTCTCTAATGCCTTGTGAACAATGAGACCCAACTGCTTCGAGACTGCCTAGCCAACGAAGATCCCTTGATGGCTTATGGCGATTAACTTCCTATACGCCATACTTGCAAGTCTTTCGAGAAAAGGTAAATCATCGCAACGATTCAAAGGTAAGCAGGCTGAAGAGGTTCGTACGTATTTTCTTTATTTTCTTTCTTTAGTTTTGATCCACATCTTCCACAATTCTTTTCTTCACTTCATTGTAAATACTATTCATTGTAAATACCACTGCTAATAATAAAAGAAAAAAAAAAGAGATAACTTGCTTAACGCTTCCATCGCAGTCCCTCCCTGAGGATCACGACCCGCATAGCCTTGCTACCGCGGATTAGTATTGAGCACCTCGCACACCTTTAATTCTCAGATCTAATATTCATATTTTGTGTGCAGGTAAAATCTCAATCACCACTTTTCATTGTAAATATCGTTGTGACTAACAAAATAATTAAAAAGATAAATTTTTAGGGATAACTTACAAACGCTTCCATCGCTAGTCCTTCCCTGAGGATCACGACCCGCATAGCCACTGCTACCGCGGATTAGTATTGAGAACCTCGCACACCTTTAATTCTTAAATCTAATATTCATATTTTGTGTGCAGGAAAACTCGATCAACAGTAACCAGTAGCAATAACAAGTGATAATTATAAAGTTGAGTTTTAAATTCATTAATATTCATCAGAATTCAGATATATCTATTTCCTCCTTTCTTTTATGATTCTCTAATAGAAGATCACAAAATTATCAAGGTATTCTAATTACAATATTCTTAAGAGTCATAGGATTAACTCAGCAACCTCAAACTATGATAGATATTTTTAAAATATTACTTAGGTCTGAAAACTTCAAGATCCTAACCCCCAATACTAAATCCAAGCAATCTGATCCAAGGTATAGTCATATTTTGACTAAGGATATGATTCCGTTTATCACTCCAAGATCCAATTCCTAAATACAATATGTATGGATGTGATTTGATCATTATTTAATCCATGCATGATTATTATCTTAAGTCTTACTTCTCACTATGATTCCCTTGTAGACATGTATCTAAAAAAGTTTCAGATCTAAAATTCCTCATAAAATTAACTGTCAGATAATTCGATAATGATCCTCTTAATTTGTTCTTCTTCGTCCAAATAATCAGGTCAAGTCCTCAATATATCTATCCTCAATCTAAACTAAGAATAGTCTAACCAGACATGATCAAGCGGGACAGACTAGGTATGAAGACTACATAGATGGAAGAGTCATATCAAAGTGATGGTTCAAGGATTTCTGGGGATCGATTGTACAAGTATGGAGTCAAAGAAGGGAGTCAATGACTGTTTACTCAGATAATTTCGTGGATGATTATCATATATGTGGCCTGATTGTATATATGGCATATAACTAACCTGGCTCTGATACCAACAAAACCATGTCATGCCCCGCTTCCAAATTACGGAATACAGGTACGTGACGATGGCCAGCAGATACTCACGAAGAGTAAAATCTCTTCCATGAGTATCTTAGGTTGTCAATAACAAGTAGGATAGCCCACATATATGCACATACAACCAAGCACAGGGTTAAAATCACATATATGAAAAATTGAATCATAAACAATATCATCCACTATATCTGAATAAAACAAGTCAAGGAGAAAACTGAACTCACCGGAGAATAGCGAAACCAGAATATGATCTACGAACAACTCTCTATACCAGCTTCCTGATCTAAATACTGAAAAATAATATAAAGGTCCGTCAGAAGCGGACTAGCAAGAGTACACGAAGCAGGAAGGAGAGAATATGAAAATGTAGTAACAGTAAGTAGGATATAAGAACAATGTGTTTGGAAATATCAAGAACTGAATGTAATAACAGTAACAGGAATAATCAGAAGATAGATCATGTACAATAAGATCGTGCATGCATGGTGTGACATGTATATACTGAACATGAGACGTCCTGGACAAGTAACTGTCATGTAACATATATCACAAGTTCACAAGAACTCGAGATCACAAGATAAAATAGCATGGTATGTCCAGGAATGTCATGCAGTCAAGATAATGCATGTCACATGAGTCTCAAGTGTCAGTATCTTGAAAATACATGTCAGGTACTAGATCATTGAAGGCAATGAAGGATATGATGCAAGTGCATATGTCTAGCATATTTTATTACCCTAACTAATGCAACCATCATGTGCCCCATCCCACAGGACAACTACATATCAAACAAGTGATGCGTTAGTGGATCCTGATAGCAGGGAGAAACAGTTCACTGTACTCAGGTATCATGTAACATGTAATAACAGGAGCGCGCATAAATAACAAGATCACGTGTGGCATCCAAACCCATAAGGGTCGCCCTTCCAAGCACACCTCCCTGGATTTCCCCTGCTACAGTCTCCCCCAATAACCACGGCTTGATTAATTTTATTAATTAAATGCAAATGCAAACAATGTTTTACTCGGTGTTACAGGATCATGAATCTGTACCAAGAATATCAACATTAGATGGTAAACACGATGTGTATAAAAATCATGGGACGATGTAGATAGTGACAATATCAAGTGATAAATATAAAGTTATGCAAGTGATACCAAATACATGCAAAGTAGTGCAAGCGATGACAGTATCATGTAATCTAAATGTCATAGTAAAACGGTCATGATCATGTGTCCATAATCCAATAAGATATCCTCGAATCATTACTCAGAATATAATGGTTAATTTCCTCGATTAATTTTTAGTAATATCAGGATCACAATATCAATCGATATACAATCTTTAACTATCAATCTTTCTTCATTATTATCCAGTTAACCTCAAAATCTAGATCAAGATATTTATCATGATCAGTGTAGATTTCATTGATCTTCACATCAGTCTATCACATACAAGCAATCATGCAAATTGAATGCATTATGTACAGGAATGAGATGCAAACATGATATGTAAGGTAATAAACATGATCACGAGACAGTATCGGTAATAAATCAAGAATAGAATAATTAGTCATATAATCAGAAGAGAAAAGATGATATGTACATATGATCACAGGATAGTGTTAACGATCATGCGATGTGATAACCATGATTTATATTTAAGAGGAAGAATTAAGATCAAGACGAAAGTCAACGAGAGGAGAATCGTGTACACTTGCCTGATGTCGTTGGAGTCTGAATTCCCATAACTGCAACCGGCTCTGAGTAAAATTCGCGGCCTAAATATTGCGTGAATTAATTAGAGACTTAACATATTCTTATTCAGTGATAAGTTAAATAAGAAAGTAATTTTTACTATTTATTATAATTTTAGTTGGTTAATTTTCCAAATAATTCAATTTCTGAATTTATATCAACTATATAAAAATATATTTTCATGATAAAATATATGCATAAAATAATAAATTGATGTATAATGTTTACGTATTACTCAATTATGAATTTCACGTATTTTTTTTGTGCTATTTAGAAATTTATTGGTCATTTAAATAAAATATCAATGAATAGTAATTACAAAAATATTTAATTTCATGTTATTCTAAGCAATATTATATCAAAATAATTTTACAGAGTTTCAAATTTAGTTTGTAATTTTCTGTGAATTTTCTGAAATTTTCTGTGAATTTTATAGAATTTTCTTAATTAAAATAAACCTAAAAATCAATGAAAATAAATAAAAAGCTTAACGGGTCTGTTGCTACAGTAATGGGTTTGGGTCTAGTTTACTACAGTAAATGCTACAATTATATTTCTACTTATTTTTATTTTATTTTTTTCTTTTTTTTCTTTTTCTTTTACTTTTCTTTTTTTTTATTTTCTTTTTCTCTCTCTATTTTTTTTATTATTTTTTTTATGGGGTCGGGTTCGGGTCTGTAAAACAGACCCGAACCCGGGTCTGCTGGCCAGACCCGCTGGCCTGACCAGACCTGGCCTGGGCCAGGTCTGGCCGGGCGGGCCAGACCAGGCCAGGTCTTGGCCTGGCCTGGCGCGGCCAGAGGCCGAGTCTCTTTTTTTTCCTTCTTTTTTTTAATTTTAATTTTATTTCATTTTCTTTTGAATATTATTTAAACATTATTTTATTGGAATAACTCTATTAATTCAGAAAAATCCTCAAAAATTCTCAAAAATAGAAGATGTCATCATCCTGAACATTGTTGTGAAGTCAGATTTCAAAAATTCATCCCCGATTGTTAATTAAAAATCCTAGAGTCAGCCTATGTCACCGATCGACCCCAAATTGAGATTCTTCTCCAATAATTTCCAAAAAAATTCTAAAATTCTAGAAAAATTATAAATAATGGGAAATAATATCTTGAGTTGAAATGACCTTAATCCGACTATTAGGATAATTAAATCATCACCAGATACCAGTATTGACATACGTAAATTGGGAACCGAGGGTTACAATCCTACCCACCTTATAAAAAGAATTTCGTCCTCGAAATTCAGCTAGGCATCGACATATGAATCGAAGCTACCTCTACTGAGTTAGGATTGTTCCAGATCCGTAACCGTGTCAATATGATATAACCCAATACCAAGTCAACCATGGGTCATGATCTAACATATTCATCACCAAGAGTATCACCATTAGTCCGGGGATCGAATTGACTTTCCAGAGCTCATAATCGGTCTTCCTTAGTATTACTTTACTCCCTCGATCCACTATAATCATGTTCATCTGATAAAATTGCTCCTACTATTTATAGGCCAAATCCTTAAGGTCATCAGTATCATAGTAACACAAATCTCAGATCCCACCGTCATTATTGGAAAATCATCAGTGGCAGATAATGAATATAATGTAACCAGTAGCAATAACAAGTGATAATTATAAAGTTGAGTTTTAAATTCATTAATATTCATCAGAATTCAGATATATCTATTTCCTCCTTTCATTTATGATTCTCTAATAGAAGATCACAAAATTATCAAGGTATTCTAATTACAATATTCTTAAGAGTCATAGGATTAACTCAGCAACCTCAAACTATGATAGATATTTTTAAAATATTACTTAGGTCTGAAAACTTCAAGATCTTAACCTCCAAAACTAAATCCAAGCAATCTGATCCAAGGTATAGTCATATTTTGACTAAGGATATGATTCCGTTTATCACTCCAAGATCCAATTCCTAAATACAATATGTATGGATGTGATTTGATCATTATTTAATTCAGGCATGATTATTATCTTAAGTCTTACTTCTCACTATGATTCCCTTGTAGACATGTATCTCAAAAAGTTTCAGATCTAAAATTCCTCATAAAATTAACTGTCAGATAATTCGATAATGATCCTCTTCATTTGTTCTTGTTCGTCCAAATAATCAGGTCAAATCCTCAGTATATCTATCCTCAATCTAAACTAAGAATAGTCTAACCAGACATGATCAAGCGGGACAGACTAGGTATGAAGACTACATAGATGGAAGAGTCATATCAAAGTGATGGTTCAAGGATTTCTGGGGATCGATTGTACAAGTATGGAGTCAAAGAAGGGAGTCAATGACTGTTTACTCAGATAATTTCGTGGATGATTATCATATATGTGGCCTGATTGTATATATGGCTTATAACTAACCTGGCTCTGATACCAACAAAACCATGTCACGCCCCGCTTCCCAAATTACGGAATACAGGTACGTGACGATGGCCAGCAGATACTCACGAAGAGTAAAATCTCTTCCATGAGCATCTTAGGTTGTCAATAACAAGTAGGATAGCCCACATATATGCACATACAACCAAGCACAGGGTTAAAATCACATATATGAAAAATTGAATCATAAACAATATCATCCACTATATCTGAATAAAACAAGTCAAGGAGAAAACTGAACTCACCGGAGAACAGCGAAACCAGAATATGATCTACGAACAACTCTCTATACCAGCTTCCTGATCTAAATACTGAAAAATAATATAAAGGTCCGTCAGAAGCGGACTAGCAAGAGTACACGAAGCAGGAAGGAGAGAATATGAAAATGTAGTAACAGTAAGTAGGATATAAGAACAATGTGTTTGGAAATATCAAGAACTGAATGTAATAACAGTAACAGGAATAATCAGAAGATAGATCATGTACAATAAGATCGTGCATGCATGGTGTGACATGTATATACTGAACATGAGACGTCCTGGACAAGTAACTGTCATGTAACATATATCACAAGTTCACAAGAACTCGAGATCACAAGATAAAATAGCATGGTATGTCCAGGAATGTCATGCAGTCAAGATAATGCATGTCACATGAGTCTCAAGTGTCAGTATCTTGAAAATACATGTCACGTACTAGATCATTGAAGGCAATGAAGGATATGATGCAAGTGCATATGTCTAGCATATTTTATTATCCTAACTAATGCAACCATTATGTGCCCCATCCCACAGGACAACTACATATCAAACAAGTGATGCGTTAGTGGATCCTGATAGCAGGGAGAAACAGTTCACTGTACTCAGGTATCATGTAACATGTAATAACAGGAGCGCGCATAAATAACAAGATCACGTGTGGCATCCAAACCCATAAGGGTCGCCCTTCCAAGCACACCTCCCTGGATTTCCCCTGCTACAGTCTCCCCCAATAACCCCGGCTTGATTAATTTTATTAATTAAATGCAAATGCAAACAGTGTGTTACTCGGTGTTACAGGATCATGAATCTGTACCAAGAATATCAACATTAGATGGTAAACACGATGTGTATCAAAATCATGGGACGATGTAGATAGTGACAATATCAAGTGATAAATATAAAGTTATGCAAGTGATACCAAATACATGCAAAGTAGTGCAAGCGATGACAGTATCATGTAATCTAAATGCCATAGTAAAACGGTCATGATCATGTGTCCATAATCCAATAAGATATCCTCGAATCATTACTCAGAATATAATGGTTAATTTCCTCGATTAATTTTCAGTAATATCAGGATCACAATATCAATCGATATACAATCTTTAACTATCAATCTTTCTTCATTATTATCCAGTTAACCTCAAAATCCAGATCAAGATATTTATCATGATCAGTGTAGATTTCATTGATCTTCACATCAGTCTATCACATACAAGCAATCATGCAAATTGAATGCATTATGTACAGGAATGAGATGCAAACATGATATGTAAGGTAATAAACATGATCACGAGACAGTATCGATAATAAATCAAGAATAGAATAATTAGTCATATAATCAGAAGAGAAAAGATGATATGTACATATGATCACAGGATAGTGTTAACGATCATGCGATGTGATAACCATGATTTATATTTAAGAGGAATAATTAAGATTAAGACGAAAGTCAACGAGAGGAGAATCGTGTACACTTGTCTGATGTCGTTGGAGTCTGAATTCTCATAACTGCAACCGGCTCTGAGTAAAATTTGCGGCCTAAATATTGCGTGAATTAATTAGAGACTTAACATATTCTTATTCAGTGATAAGTTAAATAAGAAAGTAATTTTTACTATTTATTATAATTTTAGTTGGTTAATTTTCCAAATAATTCAATTTCTGAATTTATAGCAACTATATAAAAATATATTTTCATGATAAAATATATGCATAAAATAATAAATTGATGTATAATGTTTACGTATTACTGAATTATGAATTTCACATATTTTTTGTGCTATTTAGAAATTTATTGGTCATTTAAATAAAATATCAATGAATAGTAATTACAAAAATATTTAATTTATGTCATTCTAAGAAATATTACATCAAAATAATTTTACAGAGTTTCAAATTTAGTTTGTGATTTTCTGTGAATTTTCTGAAATTTTCTCTGAATTTTATAGAATTTTCTTAATTAAAATAAACCTAAAAATCAATAAAAATAAATAAAAAGCTTAACGGGTCTGTTGCTACAGTAATAGGCTTGGGTCTAGTTTACTACAGTAAATGCTACAATTATATTTCTACTTATTTTTATTTTATTTATTTTTTTTTTCTTTTTCTTTTACTTTTCTTTTTTTTTATTTTCTTTTTTCTCTCTCTCTCTCTCTTTTTTATTTTTTTTATTTTTTTTTTATGGGGTCGGGTTCGGGTCTGTAAAACAGACCCGAACCCGGGTTTGCTGGCCAGACCCGCTGGCCTGACCAGACCTGGCCTGGGCCAGGTCTGGCCGGGCGGGCCAGACCAGGCCAGGTCTTGGCCTGGCCTGGCTCGGCCAGGCCCTGGCCTGGCGCGGCCAGAGGCCGAGTCTTTTTTTTTTTCCTTCTTTTTTTTAATTTTAATTTTTATTTCATTTTTTTTGAATATTATTTAAACATTATTTTATTGGAATAACTCTATTAATTCAGGAAAATCCTCAAAAATTCTCAAAAATAGAAGATGTCATCATCCTGAACATTGTTGTGAAGTCAGATTTCCAAAATTCATCCCCGATTATTAATTAAAAATCCCAGAGTCAGCCTATGTCACCGATCGACCCCAAATTGAGATTCTTCTCCAATAATTCCCAAAAAAATTCTAAAATTCTAGAAAAATTATAAATAATGGGAAATAATATCTTGAGTTGAAATGACCTTAATCCGACTATTAGGATAATTAAATCATCACCAGATACCAGTATTGACATACGTAAATTGGGAACCGAGGGTTACAATCCTACCCACCTTATAAAAAGAATTTCGTCCTCGAAATTCAGCCAGGCATCGACATATGAATCGAAGCTACCTCTACTGAGTTAGGATTGTTCCAGATCCGTAGCCGTGTCAATATGATATAACCCAATACCAAGTCAACCATGGGTCATGATCTAACATATTCATCACCAAGAGTATCACCATTAGTCCGGGGATCGAATTGACTTTCCAGAGCTCATAATCGGTCTTCCTTAATATTACTTTACTCCCTCGATCCACTATAATCATGTTCATCTGATAAAATTGCTCCTACTATTTATAGGCCAAATCCTTAAGGTCATCAGTATCATAGTAACACAAATCTCAGATCCCACCGTCACTATTGAAAAATCATCAGTGACAGATAATGAATATAATGTAACCAGTAGCAATAACAAGTGATAATTATAAAGTTGAGTTTTAAATTCATTAATCTTCATCAGAATTCAGATATATCTATTTCCTCCTTTCATTTATGATTCTCTAATAGAAGATCACAAAATTATCAAGGTATTCTAATTACAATATTCTTAAGAGTCATAGGATTAACTCAGCAACCTCAAACTATGATAGATATTTTTAAAATATTACTTAGGTCTGAAAACTTCAAGATCCTAACCTCCAAAACTAAATCCAAGCAATCTGATCCAAGGTATAGTCATATTTTGACTAAGGATATGATTCCGTTTATCACTCCAAGATCCAATTCCTAAATACAATATGTATGGATGTGATTTGATCATTATTTAATCCAGGCATGATTATTATCTTAAGTCTTACTTCTCACTATGATTCCCTTGTAGACATGTATCTCAAAAAGTTTCAGATCTAAAATTCCTCATAAAATTAACTGTCAGATAATTCGATAATGATCCTCTTAATTTGTTCTTCTTCGTCCAAATAATCAGGTCAAGTCCTCAATATATCTATCCTCAATCTAAACTAAGAATAGTCTAACCAGACATGATCAAGCGGGACAGACTAGGTATGAAGACTACATAGATGGAAGAGTCATATCAAAGTGATGGTTCAAGGATTTCTGGGGATCGATTGTACAAGTATGGAGTCAAAGAAGGGAGTCAATGACTGTTTACTCAGATAATTTCGTGGATGATTATCATATATGTGGCCTGATTGTATATATGGCATATAACTAACCTGGCTCTGATACCAACAAAACCATGTCATGCCCCGCTTCCCAAATTACGGAATACAGGTACGTGACGATGGCCAGCAGATACTCACGAAGAGTAAAATCTCTTCCATGAGTATCTTAGGTTGTCAATAACAAGTAGGATAGCCCACATATATGCACATACAACCAAGCACAGGGTTAAAATCACATATATGAAAAATTGAATCATAAACAATATCATCCACTATATCTGAATAAAACCAGTCAAGGAGAAAACTAAACTCACCGGAGAATAGCGAAACCAGAATATAATCTACGAACAACTCTCTATACCAGCTTCCTGATCTAAATACTGAAAAATAATATAAAGGTCCGTCAGAAGCGGACTAGCAAGAGTACACGAAGCAGGAAGGAGAGAATATGAAAATGTAGTAACAGTAAGTAGGATATAAGAACAATGTGTTTGGAAATATCAAGAACTGAATGTAATAACAGTAACAGGAATAATCAGAAGATAGATCATGTACAATAAGATCGTGCATGCTTGGTGTGACATGTATATACTGAACATGAGACGTCCTGGACAAGTAACTGTCATGTAACATATATCACAAGTTCACAAGAACTCGAGATCACAAGATAAAATAGCATGGTATGTCCGGGAATGTCATGCAGTCAAGATAATGCATGTCACATGAGTCTCAAGTGTCAGTATCTTGAAAATACATGTCAGGTACTAGATCATTGAAGGCAATGAAGGATATGATGCAAGTGCATATGTCTAGCATATTTTATTAGCCTAACTAATGCAACCATCCTGTGCCCCATCCCACAGGACAACTACATATCAAACAAGTGATGCGTTAGTGGATCCTGATAGCAGGGAGAAACAGTTCACTGTACTCAGGTATCATGTAACATGTAATAACAGGAGCGCGCATAAATAACAAGAGCACGTGTGGCATCCAAACCCATAAGGGTCGCCCTTCCAAGCACACCTCCCTGGATTTCCCCTGCTACAGTCTCCCCCAATAACCCAGCTTGATTAATTTTATTAATTAAATGCAAATGCAAACAGTGTGTTACTCGGTGTTACAGGATCATGAATCTGTACCAAGAATATTAACATTAGATGGTAAACACGATGTGTATAAAAATCATGGGACGATGTAGATAGTGACAATATCAAGTGATAAATATAAAGTTATGCAAGTGATACCAAATACATGCAAAGTAGTGCAAGCGATGACAGTATCATGTAATCTAAATGTCATAGTAAAACGGTCATGATCATGTGTCCATAATCCAATAAGATATCCTCGAATCATTACTCAGAATATAATGGTTAATTTCCTCGATTAATTTTTAGTAATATCAGGATCACAATATCAATCGATATACAATCTTTAACTATCAATCTTTCTTCATTATTATCTAGTTAACCTCAAAATCCAGATCAAGATATTTATCATGATCAGTGTAGATTTCATTGATCTTCACATCAGTCTATCACATATAAGCAATCATGCAAATTGAATGCATTATGTACAGGAATGAAATGCAAACATGATATGTAAGGTAATAAACATGATCACGAGACAGTATCGATATTAAATCAAGAATAGAATAATTAGTCATATAATCAGAAGAGAAAAGATGATATGTACATATGATCACAGGATAGTGTTAACGATCATGCGATGTGATAACCATGATTTATATTTAAGAGGAAGAATTAAGATCAAGACGAAAGTCAACGAGAGGAGAATCGTGTACACTTGCCTGATGTCGTTGGAGTCTGAATTCCCATAACTGCAACCGGCCCTGAGTAAAATTCGCGGCCTAAATATTGCGTGAATTAATTAGAGACTTAACATATTCTTATTCAGTGATAAGTTAAATAAAGAGTAATTTTTACTATTTATTATAATTTTAGTTGGTTAATTTTCCAAATAATTCAATTTCTGAATTTATATCAACTATATAAAAATATATTTTCATGATAAAATATATGCATAAAATAATAAATTGATGTATAATGTTTACGTATTACTGAATTATGAATTTCACATATTTTTTTGTGCTATTTAGAAATTTATTGGTCATTTAAATAAAATATCAATGAATAGTAATTACAAAAATATTTAATTTCTTGTTATTCTAAGAAATATTATATCAAAATAATTTTACAGAGTTTCAAATTTAGTTTGTGATTTTTTGTGAATTTTTTGAAATTTTCTCTGAATTTTATAGAATTTTCTTAATTAAAATAAACCTAAAAATCAATAAAAATAAATAAAAAGCTTAACGGGTCTGTTGCTACTGTAATGGGTTTGGGTCTAATTTACTACAGTAAATGCTACAATTATATTTCTACTTATTTTTATTTTATTTATTTATTTTTTTCTTTTTCTTTTACTTTTCTTTTTTTATTTTCTTTTTCTCTCTCTCTTTTTTTATTTTTTTATTATTTTTTTATGGGGTCGGGTTCGGGTCTGTAAAACAGACCCGAACCCGGATTTGCTGGCCAGACCCGCTGGCCTGACCAGACCTGGCCTGGGCCAGGTCTGGCCGGGCTGGCCAGACCAGGCCTGGTCTTGGCCTGGCCTGGCTCGGCCAGGTCCTGGCCTGGCTCGGCTAGGTCCTGGCTGAGAGCAGCAGCTGTAGCTGCTGCTGCTCTAGGCCAGAGGCCGAGACTCTCTCTTTTTTTTCCTTCTTTTTTTTAATTTTAATTTTTATTTCATTTTCTTTTGAATATTATTTAAACATTATTTTATTGGAATAACTCTATTAATTCAGGAAAATCCTCAAAAATTCTCAAAAATAGAAGATGTCATCCTGAACATTGTTGTGAAGTTAGATTTTGAAAATTCATCCCCGATTATTAATTAAAAATCCCAGAGTCAGCTTATGTCATCGATCGACCCCAAATTGAGATTCTTCTCCAATAATTCCCAAAAAAAATTCTAAAATTCTAGAAAAATTATAAATAATGGGAAATAATATCTTGAGTTGAAATGACCTCAATCCGACTATCAGGATAATTAAATCAACACCAGATACCAGTATTGACATACGTAAATTGGGAACCGAGGGTTACAATTGGTTTCCAAATGAGTTAGGAAATGGACCCATAAAGTCGATACCCCAAACATCAAAGAGTTCTATTTCTAGAATTAGGCTGAGGGGCATCATATCTCGTTTTGAGATCTTTTCCACCATTTGGCATCTAGGGCACGTCTTGCAAAATTCATAAGCATCTTTGAACAAAGTGGGCCAATAATACCCACTTTGTAGCACTTTTTCAGCAGTCTTGCGGGGACCAAAGTGTCCACCGCATACAAGTTCGTGACAAAAGGATAAAACACTCTTAACCTCTTCATCGGGAATGCATCTCCTAATAATTTGGTCAGAACAGTACTTAGAAAGATACGAATCCTCCAAAAGAAATACCGGACTTGAGATAAGAACAGGTTCATATCGTTTTTGGACCAATGAGACGGAGTTTGGTTAGTGACTAAGTAATTCATTATATCAGCAAACCAATGTTCCCTAAAAATAGCTAAGAGATTTTCATCAGGAAAGTCCTCATTTATGGGTAATTCGTTGCATGGAGAATTTGGAATTTGTGAGAGATGGTCAGCTATGATATTTTCTACGCCTTTCTTGTCTCGAATCTCGAGATCAAATTCTTGAAGAAGGAGGATCCAATTAATGAGTTGGACCTTGGCATCCTTCTTCATCATGAGGTACCTAAGCGCAAAATGATTGGTGAAAATGGTGGTTTTTGAGCCTAAGTAGATAGGGACAAAATTTCTCTAAGGCAAACACTACTGCCAAAAATTCCTTCTCAGTAGTAGTGTAGTTCAATTGAGCATCATTTAGAGTCCTGTTAGAGTAGTAAATCACGTGCTGCTTGTTATCATTGCGCTGTCCTAGGAGCGCCTATGGCAAAATCAGAAGTGTCGCACATGATTTCGAACGGCTTAGACCAATCCGGTACAGATATTATTGGTGCAGAAATAAGCTCTCTCTTAAGCTTCTCCCAAGAATTCATACATTCAGCATCGAAAGTGAAGGACACGTCCTTAGCTAACAGATTAGTCAAGGGTTTAGCAATCTTGCTAAAATCCTTGATAAATCTTCGGTAAAAACCGGCGTGTCCTAAGAAGGATCGAATATCCTTCACGCAATTGGGCATGGAAAGCTTAGCAATAACCTTAATCTTGGCTCTATCCGCTTCAATTCCTTTCTTGGAGATTTCGTGACCACAGACAATTCCATGTCTTACCATGAAGTGGCATTTCTCCCAATTTAGTATCAGATTTTTCTCAACACAACGTTGGAGGAAAAGTTCTAAATGGTGGAGATATTTAGTGAATGAATCTCTGTAGACGGAGAAATCTCCGTAGACGGAGAAATCATCCATGAAGATTTCTAAAAATCGTTCTACCATATCAGAAAAAACACTCAACATGTAACGTTGAAATGTTACTAGGGCATTGCACAAGCTGAAAGGCATTCGACGATAAGCAAATGTCCCAAATGGATATGTGAACGTAATCTTTCCTTGGTCCTCAGGAGCAATAGGAATCTGATTATACCCTGAGTAATCGTCCCAGAAACAGTAATACTCGTGGCCCGCCAAACGTTCAAGCATTTGATCAATGAAGGAAAGTGAAAAATGGTCCTTACGAGTTG
Organism: Agave tequilana; assembly: GCA_038442645.1. Classification (NCBI taxonomy): domain Eukaryota; kingdom Viridiplantae; phylum Streptophyta; class Magnoliopsida; order Asparagales; family Asparagaceae; genus Agave; species Agave tequilana. Next base: position 16,527 of record JAVJIF010005708.1, on the reverse strand, counting down.
CAGTATTAAGCTTCCTATAGTCAATGCAAACTCGAATCTTCGTGGGAAGTCGAGTTTGGATCAACTTTTTGTTCTCGTTTTCCACTACGGTGAAACCGAATTTCTTTGGAACCGGTAGACAGGACTGAACCATTGGCTATCAGAAATGGGAAAGATTATCCCATTGTCTAAGAGTTTCACAATTTTAGTGTCAATATCCTCTTGCATTATAGGGTTTAACCTATGCTGCGAGTCACTTTTAGGTGTTGCAACTTCATTGAGATGAATGTGATGTTGAACTATGGTTGGACTCAATCCTTTATATCGGTCATTGTCCAACTAATGGCTTCACTATGTTTTCTTAGAATTGCTTTAAGATCTTCTTTTTGCCCGTCATTTAAATGGGAGGCAATGATGACTGAAAATGTCTCTTATTCGCCTAGATAGACGTACTTGAGATGCGCATGTAAGGCTTTTAATTATAAGGAAGAGGAAGGCTCATTGGAAGGATGAGTCAAATTTGTTGGTTTCATATTTGGTGAAATAGGGTTCGAGGCCCAATTCACAGCAGACTCAACAGCCTGATCAAGATTAAAGTCATCAGACTCTAACCCGAAGTCATACTCAGCTTCTAGTTCTAATTCTTCCCTGTGTTCACTTGTTAAGTTCTCAATGAGGTTAACTTCAAATGTTTGGTCCTCACATCACGGGTTTGTTTTCCTAGGTTGAAGACATTGACTTCTCTAGTCATGTCCCCAAAGGTTAATCTCATGAACCTATTCCTACAATTGATGATGGCATTGGCAGTAGCAAGCAATGGTCGCCCTAGGATAACAGGAGTTTGAGCCCTAGGATTGGACACAGGTTGTGTCTCTAAAATTGTGAAATTAATAAGATAAATAAACTCCCCGACTCGGATAAGGACATCATTAATTTTCCCCTTTGAAACTTTCAATGAACGGTCAATCAGTTGGATAATGACTCAAGTTGGACTAAGATCGCCCAACCCGAGTTATTGATAAACTGAGAATGGGAGCAAGTTGATACTTACCCCCAAGTCAAGAGTGCACGACTAATCTCGGCTTGTCCTATGGTGCAGGCAATGGTGGGATAACCTGGATCCTTGTACTTGACATGAATCGGACCCTACAGTAGCTCACTAATGTTAGTGGCTAAGAAGACCTTTTTGTTCGCCCAAAGGCCATTATCCCAGTTATTTTGATGATAACAAAACATATTTAGTTATGTATTTAACATTTGTGTTTCTGAATATTTCAGGTTATTTAACAAGTTGTTTTTGAGGGCTCCGCTAAAAGACTCACAAGTTTGGACATCGCAAAAAATGAAGATTCCCAAAGCTATGCACAACTAGGATGCTTCGGGATCAAGATGATGATGTGAAGATCAAGACAAGATCAAGAAGACAAAGAAAACATGATTTGTATTTTTACTTTTATTTTAGATATTTTGTCAAAGCTAGATATTAGAAGTAGAGCTATGGGATTATCACACACACACCTTTTAGTTAGGTTCATGGCTTCAAAAAGATTTTCAAATTCCATTTCTAACTTAGTTCTAAAGAGAACATTTTTTGGAAATAAGATTTTTAGAAAAACAATAGTTTTGGAAAATCATTTTATGGAAAAACAAGTTTTTATCAAAAGGATTTTTATCAAACTATTTTAACATGATAGAAGTATGACACATGCTCATACTCTATGTTTTTACAAGTTCCAAAATTTTACCCAAGACCTAAAACCAAAACCCCAAATTTCTGGTTCTGGAAGTTCTGATTTTTCAGAACTTACAGTGGCCGGTCGACCGACCCGGTCGACCGATGTGCACAAACTGTGCACGTCTATATCAGTCGACCGACCCGGTCGACTGAGGCACAATTGCGTTCACAGGATTTTTCGGTCGACCGACCCGGTCGACCGGCTGCCCCAACGGTCACATTTTTGACCGTTGGCGGTCGACCGACCCGGTCGACCGGACTCTGTCAAAAGTTCTGACAGATCCAACAGCTATTTTTTCTGGCTGATTCTCTTTTGGGATTTGATTCCAACGGATTTCTTAGGATGTTTTTGACCCCTATAAATAGGAGGTCACTTCAGTTGATATGACTAACAATTTTAGAGCCATAAAGAATATTTTTACAAGAGATCTCTAAAGATTTCCAAGCTCTTCCTTTTAGACAAGATTTTCTCTCAAAAGCCAAAATTCCAATCACCCATCTTGAAGCCTACATCTCTACTTCTCTCTAGCTTAGCACTACACAATCCCATATATCTACATCTACATATTTGGTTCTAGGATTGTGCTTAGTGAGCTTTTGTAAAGTGATCAAGTGTTGATCACTCTTTTCTTACTTGAGTGAAGTTGTAGAGGCATCGGCCTCAAGGCGAGCTAGTGTGCTCAAGGTGGTGTTGCGGCATCACGAGAGACGGACAAGTGTGTCCTTGTATTGTTGATCCAGTGGGATCCTCAATAGTGGAAATCCTTCAAGTGTGAAGGCGGGGACGTAGAGCGTGGCTCGAACCTCGGAAACAACTCCTTGTGTTTGCGTTTGATCAAATCTCTCTAAACTCTATCTCTTTATTACTTGCACTTTTATATTGTCTATTACTTGCAAGAATTTGTGTATTGTGCTAATTGTTAAGTTAATTTTTAAATTCCGCATTATTGCCATATTTCATATAGCCATCACCTATTCACCCCCCCCTCTAGGTGATTTCAATTGGTATCAGAGCCTAACCCTACAACTTAGGTCTAACCACCTTAGGGAGATCCATATTTGGCTATATACATTTTTGTTGCATTTACATTTGCTTGTGCATTCATGGCATCCATGGACTTTTCTAGCATTAAATCCCCACCCAAGTTTGATGGTTTAAACTTCCCCATTTGGAAGGTGAAAATGAATCTCTTCCTTAAATCCCTAGGAGTTAGGGTAGCTAGGGCTATAACCAAAGATTTTATTGAACCCACTAGTGATGAGAGCACATGGTCCGAGGATACTTCCAAAGACTATGAGGCTAATGCTAGGGCACAATATGCATTAACCCAAGCATTAAATGAGGATGACCTTGCACGCATAATTAATTGTAAATCCGCATTTGAGGTTTGGAACATACTCATTGTAACTCATGAGGGAACATCTCAAGTCAAGAGAGCCAAAGTTGACTTGCTACGTTCTCAATATGAGAATTTCTATATGTTTGATAATGAGAGCATTGATGACATGCTCACCCGTTTTACAAAAATAACTAATGCTCTTTCTTCCTTAGGCGACAAGATTGATAATGATCAAAAGATAAGGAAAGTGATTAGAGCTCTTCCCAAAGCTTGTGAAGTCAAGGCGACCACACTCAAGGAGCTCAACGACAAAGAGGAGATGGACTTCTCCAGCTTCATCGGAAATCTCAAGACGCATGAGATGGAGATGAAAGTTAGAGAAGAGAGGGAGGCACCAAAGAAGAAGACAATTGCCTTCAAAGCCACTCCTACTACCATTGAGGAAGACGACTCATCCGAAGATTGCGATGAGGATTTCGCCATGCTCATCCAGAAGGTGGGCAAGATGTTTTAAAAGAAGGGACGGCAAAGTAACTTCCGAAGGGGGAAGCCTCAAGGAAGGTACGAGAAGAAAAGAGAAGAACCCGGTCCTTACTTTCATTGCAAGAAGATCGGTCACCTAATTGCCGATTGCCCCGCTCTCCAAGCAACCACTTCAAAGCACGGGAAGAAGAAGAAAGCCTTGGCCGCTACATGGGATGATTCGGAGTCGGAATCCGAAGAGGAGCACGACGCCGCCACATGTGCTTTATGGCACAAGGTGAGGATTCATCTAAGGTATGTCTAGAAACTTCCATTGATGATGATGATCTCACAATGGATGAACTTGCTCAATTTTTTGAAGAATTGCAACATAGGTATGAGATTTCACAATCTCATAATAAGAAATTGAAAAAGGAAAATGATGTTTTGAAGAACAAACTTGAAATTTGTTTAAAAGAGAAAAATGAGTTATCTAGTTCTTTTGAAAAATTGAAAAATGATTTTGATAAGTATAAGGTAGCTAATAAAGGAAAAACCCCCATAATTTCTAGTAATAAAAATATTTTTGTTGAAATTCAAAACGTGTTGATTCTTTAGATAACACTTTAAGGAAATGTGCATTTGACTTTAACAAGCTTGCATCTAAATTTCCTAAGGGAGTAGCCCAAGGGAAACATGTTCATCATAAACATGCTACACATAAACATGCACACACACATAACCATGCTTTTATGTACAATAGTGGTAGAATTTACATTTGCACACATTGTGGCCGCAAAGGCCATTTAGAAAAATTTTGCTATGCTAAGAATAATGTAAAGAATAAATTTGTTTGGGTTCGCCCCGGATCTAACCCCAAAGGACCCACTAAGATTTGGGTACCAAAAGAGCCACCGAATTTAAATGATACAGGTATAGGTGGATCTACTCCCTCCAAGACTTAGGAGGAGGTGGTGCCCGGTGGTTGATGCATCGGAGCTTAAAGAACAAATCGTGCATGCATCGCTATCGTGGAGGCACCTAATTTGGAGATTGCCCGTAAATTGGTAACATCTCATTTAAGAGTTTAATTTTGTATATACAATTGTTATAGGATTGCTAGTTTAATTTTATGCCTCATTGATACATGATTAGTATAAACTTGCAACTCTATCATGATTGTATATGCCATGTTCAGTTTTTGATTTTGAGTCATGTATACATATGTATAGAATTGATAGTTTGCTTTTGTACTCTATTGATATATGCTTGTATAGAACTACTTTTCTATCATGTTGTATATGTGCCTTATGTTAACTTCTATATCTTTTTTGTTTCATGCCTTGTTTAATGTATGTCCACATGTGTAGTTTATAATTTGTGATTATATACTTGTATACATATACACATTATTTTCATAAATAAAAATAAACATTTGTAAAATTTCCTATTTAAACAAACACCTTAAAGATGGCAATTGCGCACCTCAACTCATTCAAGAGGAATCAAGAGGATGAAGTTCAGAACCCGTCACTGGGTATTCGGCTTCAACATCTTTAAAATCTTTGTTTAAATATGAAAATTAAAATTAAAAAGGGATTGCTTGAATTTTGATGTTGTAATAACTTAATGAAGATTTAAAACCTGTTGGTGTATTCCTATATGTTTAATATATCATACCTATTTTGACTACTAATTTATTTAAAAATTTTTTTTGGGGTCTGTTGCTGATAACAGATTTCAGGCAAAGCCGGTCGACCGACCTATAAAGCCCCGGTCGACCGACTCTGCCTGAGAAGAAATTTTTATTTCTTTCCTGTTATCGGTCGACCGACTATATGTCCCGGTCGACCGATCTTGCCTGCAGAGCTCTCGGGTTAAATCGGTCGACCGTGCCGGTCGACCGCTCTATATTTACAGAGCTCTCGGGTTGTTTCGGTCGACCGACCCGGTCGACCGATCGTCGTATTTTGCCCTATAACTATCATTTCTCTTCACTTTTTTCTTTCTCTCTCTCTCACTCAGCCGACAAACCCACTCCATCTCCTCTCCAAAAATTTTTCTTTTCTCTCCAAACTCTTAACCAATCTCAAATCAATTAAAAACCCATCTCGATTTCCTCATTCTACTTCCAGATCTTCGATTTCAGGATCATCCAACACCAGATTCGGAGAATTTCAAGATTTTCAGTCTAGGGTTTTGGATTTTCTCAGTTAAGGTAAAAATCCGATTTTTGACTCTAATTTTCATTTCTTGCTTTGGAATCTATTATCTATTGTCATCAATCTAGGTTTCTAAGCATCTAGATCGTGCCTTAAACTTGATTACACCTAAAAATCCAATTTTTATTCATCATGCCGAAAAGATCTCGTACTGAGAAAGGGAAGGGTATTGCTCAACCCTCTTCTCAAGCTCCTAGACCTGTTCGACCCTTCCTTAATAATCTTGCAGCTGATCGATATTCCCATCTCTCCACGAGGAACATTAACTCGGGGAGATTCGTTGTCATCCAAGATTTTGAACACCTGAATATTCCACATATCCTGCAGTCCAACAATTTAGTGAAATTTTTGACCATCAAGGAACAGGTTTACACCTCCCTTGTTCCTTACTTTTATGCTAATTTTGAATTCGATGGGAATCGTATCACATCTAGGGTTTTAGGTAGAGACATCGACCTTTCTATCGGTCGATTTGCTAGGATTCTGCATCTCTCCACAGGCGGAGCAGATGTGTATTCCCATGATCTACATGACTTTGAATTCCCAGACGGTGAGTCTGCGCTCACCGCCTCTACCTTGATCCACGGGGATGACAACCCCGGTCTAGTAAGGAACGAAGTTGTGAGTAGGTACACTCTCACTGCTCAGGTCCTTGCTAAGATTATTTTCTTCAACATTGTCCCCAAACATGGTGAGTATAGCCATGCTAGGGGTTGTGTACCCTTGATTATCTATTGCCTTCTTAAAGGCATTAAGGTAAATTTTCCTAGAGTCATAGCCTCTCATATGGCCTCTGATCAGATCCGTACTGCGGGTAGGAGCTTACCTTACGGCATGCTAATTACCCATCTTCTTAGGGCTCTTGATTTTGATCTTTCTGCCGAAAGTCCCTCAAATCCCCTGACCAACATCAATGGAGTTGTCCTGAAGATGATGGAAGCTCAGTTGCGTAGACACGCTCCTGTGCAACCACCTATTCCTCCTGTTGGTCCTGGCTCATCGTCTGCACCTGGATCCTCTTCCTCTTCAGCCCCAGTTTTTCCTCCTGAGTTTCTAGCTCTTGTCTCTTCGGAGGTCCGCTCTCAGATCGAGGCGCACCAGGCCTGGGTCGAGAAGCGCGACGCAGCTATTCGTGCGGAGTTGGATGCTCGTGCCTTTCAGGATGCTGCTTTTCGGGCAGAGGTCCGAAACGACATGTCATATTTTGCTGACTCCATGAGATTCGTGGATGTTCAGTTTCAGGCTCTTTTCTCAAAATTTGACATGCTCGTTCCTGATCGTACTCCGACAGCTTGTCGACTCCCAGCCACCGGTCCTCCATTTCCTCCCAGAGCTCGCTCTTCTGTTCCACCACCGCGCACCAGAGTAGATGGCATGGATCCAGAGGAGGTTGCTTCTTCAGAGGAAGGTGGTGATGATGACGGAGACGGCGATGACGGTGATGATGGTGCTGAGGAGTGACCTCCCCTTTTGATGATGTCAAAAAGGGGAAGAGTTATTTGGGGAGAGGAGAGTTATTTTGAGAGAGATATTTTGTGTTGTAGTACTTTATTTGTGTACTTTATTTGTGTTTGGATTTGGACATGTAGTATTTGTGTTTGGACATGTAGTACTTGTGTTTTGGACATGTATTTTTAGTTATCTTTTGTTTGTGTGTATCTCTTATTTATGTCATGTATGAACTCATTTCCTTCATCTATTCTATGACATGAGTATTTGGTATCATTTGTTGGCATGAAAATATGGTGTTTATCATTTACATATGTTTTCCTATATATGCATGTGTTGAGGGGGAGCTTCATTTGAAGTCTCTACCCAAAATATTTTGTGATAACTACATATGTTTTGCCATCATCAAAAAGGGGGAGATTGTTGGCCCAAAGGCCATTATCCCAGTTATTTTGATGATAACAAAACATATTTAGTTATGTATTTAACATTTGTGTTTCAGAATATTTCAGGTTATTTAACAAGTTATTTTTGACGGCTCCGCTAAAAGACTCACAAGTTTGAACGTCGCAAAAAATGAAGATTCCCAAAGCTATGCACAACTAGGATGCTTCGGGATCAAGATGATGATGTGAAGATCAAGACAAGATCAAGAAGACAAAGAAAACATGATTTGTATTTTTACTTTTATTTTAGATATTTTGTCAAAGCTAGATATTAGAAGTAGAGCTATGGGATTATCACACACACACCTTTTAGTTAGGTTCATGGAGATTTTCAAATTCCATTTCTAACTTAGTTCTAAAGAGAACATTTTTGGAAATAAGATTTTTAGAAAAACAATAGTTTTGGAAAATCATTTTATGGAAAAACAAGTTTTTATCAAAAGGATTTTTATCAAACTATTTTAACATGATAGAAGTATGACACATGCTCATACTCTATGTTTTTACAAGTTCCAAAATTTTACCCAAGACCTAAAACCAAAACCCCAAATTTCTGGTTCTGGAAGTTCTGATTTTTCAGAACTTACAGTGGCCGGTCGACCGACCCGGTCGACCGATGTGCACAAACTGTGCACGTCTATATCAGTCGACCGACCCGGTCGACCGAGGCACAATTGCGTTCACAGGATTTTTCGGTCGACCGACCCGGTCGACCGGCTGCCCTAACGGTCACATTTTTGACCGTTGGCGGTCGACCGACCCGGTCGACCGGACTCTGTCAAAAGTTCTGACAGATCCAACAGCTATTTTTTCTGGCTGATTCTCTTTTGGGATTTGATTCCAACAGATTTCTTAGGATGTTTTTGACCCCTATAAATAGGAGGTCACTTCAGTTGATATGACTAACAATTTTAGAGCCATCAAGAATATTTTTACAAGAGATCTCTAAAGATTTCCAAGCTCTTCCTTTTAGACAAGATTTTCTCTCAAAAGCCAAAATTCCAATCACCCATCTTGAAGCCTACATCTCTACTTCTCTCTAGCTTAGCACTACACAATCCCATATATCTACATCTACATATTTGGTTCTAGGATTGTGCTTAGTGAGCTTTTGTAAAGTGATCAAGTGTTGATCACTCTTTTCTTACTTGAGTGAAGTTGTAGAGGCATCGGCCTCAAGGCGAGCTAGTGTGCTCAAGGTGGTGTTGCGGCATCACGAGAGACGGACAAGTGTGTCCTTGTATTGTTGATCCAGTGGGATCCTCAATAGTGGAAATCCTTCAAGTGTGAAGGCGGGGACGTAGAGCGTGGCTCGAACCTCGGAAACAACTCCTTGTGTTTGCGTTTGATCAAATCTCTCTAAACTCTATCTCTTTATTACTTGCACTTTTATATTGTCTATTACTTGCAAGAATTTGTGTATTGTGCTAATTGTTAAGTTAATTTTTAAATTCCGCATTATTGCCATATTTCATATAGCCATCACCTATTCACCCCCCTCTAGGTGATTTCACTTTTGGGTACATTAGTCTTTCTCTTCTTGGTGCACATGTCCTTAAGAAACTTAGCATAGGATGGGACTTGTTGGATGGCATCAAGATGGCACATTTATCTTTACTTGATTGAAGATCTCAATTATCTTATCTATGTGTGGATTTTGCTTGTTGTTTTTCAGCCTATTAGGAAATGGTACTATAGGCTGGTTGGTTAGTTGCTAATGTTGAATATTTAGTATCATATTTCCATACTTATTATAGAATAAAATCTGCATTGTCCTAATTAAAAGTTTAATTTATTTGCAGGCCCATTCCTTAAGGAGATGAAGAGAAATGTGCCCAAAAGCCCACCAAAATTCTGAATTAAATCAGAATTAATTCGAGCTCACTGAATCAGGGCAAAATCAAGAGGTTGAAAACCGGTTGAGAAGAATCCTCTCAGAATTGATCGGTTAAAGCCAAGAATCAAAGGCCATTTCGTCACAATACTGGACTCAAACGAGAAAACTAACTGAAGATAAAAGCAGAAGGAAAAAGAAGGGAAACCCACCAATAGGGTGTGGCCAGGTGGCCACACCCTGGCCGCGGAAACGCGGCCAGAGCCGCGTTTCTGCGGCTGTTTGATTTCTGTTAGGGGAGCGTTTGCTCCCCAATCTTCCCGGGATTCTCCTCGTGTGGGTTATGCCTATAAATACAGGTTTCAGCTGAGGAAAAAGGGACGACCATGCAGAGATAGGATTTAGCCTAGTTTTCATTCTCTGTAGTTTAAGTTTTTCTTTTCTTTTTATGTAATTTGTATGTAAGTTTAGGTTAGATGAAGATTCATGTAAGTAAGAGAGAGAGGCTTATGTTGAGAGTGACACCGATGTACCCTCCTCCTTTCTTCCATTGTTTCTACAAGCAATAAAGGTAAACATTTGTTTATGTTCGTATTTTCTTTTGTTTTCTTCTTCCTTTTTCTACTTTACCTCTTTTGTTTTTGATGAGCTTGCAAGTGAATCCAGAAGTATAAGTATACAAAAGCTTTTGTGAGTGCCAACGATACTTCATGAAGACGTTCTCCTCCTCAAGATCCGTATCACTTCATTCTTGCAGGGCTTGATGATATAATGCGAACGAGGACTGAGCTCGATCCTATGATCTATGCGTTGAACGCCTCCAAGCAAGGTAAAACATGCAAGGGTCCAGGTAAGTCATCAACCAAACTAGGTGAGTACTTCTTTCATCTTCTTTCTTCACTTTTTTATTTCTGTAAATTAAATCACCAACACCACTTCTTCTAAATCTTTCTTTTCAACTCATTTGTACATAGTCGCTTTCTGATTCTCTCCACTTTCTCCTTCTACCATTTCTTCATAACTTTAACATAACTTGTTTTCATTTTCATTTCTTTAAAACAAAGAAGAATCTTCGTTTTTCTTCATAACGATTTCAATACAAAACTTTAAATGCTTCCATCGCAAACCCTCCTTGTGGATCACGACCCGCATAGCCACTTGCTATAGCGGTAAGAATTGAGCACTTGCACATCTTTATTCTTAGATCTAAAATTCTGTATTTTGTGTGCAGGTTTAAGCCCAATCAAATTTTTGGCGCCGTTGCCGGGGAGGGTAACGGTTTTTATTGAAATCTGATTTTTATTGAAAATTTTTTAGAACTAAAACGAATTTTCTTCTCTGTTGCAGGTTATAGGGCAAGCAAAGCAGGAAAATAAGATTGCAGTAACATATAAGAGGTCTTGGGCCTCTGCTCTAGAAAGCAGAGACCAACTGCCCTCTGATTTGCCGCATTTTCTCGGCCAAAGCCGCGGATCCGTGGCAAAAAGGAGTTGACTACTAAACAAGTTTTTTGCAGGGTTGCTTTCTTTGCAAAAACATAGCTGCTGCAAATCTTAATTCTTATATGCCATCACATAAGCCTGCTAATAAACCAATAGTAAAATACTTGTTGACAAAGATAAAAAATTGATTAGACGTTTGCATTTTTCGGCACGTGTCTTTTCAATTCATTTATTTTTACTATTGAAGAGTGCTGGAGCAAGGTACATTCGCATTGCATGTAGAATAGGACTCATCTCTTGGTTGATTTACATCGCTTTGAGTGAATCTTATTTACATATCTTGTACACTTGCACAAATTGATTTAAGGGCACCACCCATTAACAAGATAAGGTGGGGATTTAATCACCCTTCCTTGGCCAAAAATCAGATTCCAAGCACTTACTAACCCGAGCCTAACTAAAAATGAGTAGACGTTGGACCTAGGGACATCTCGGACTCAATTAGGAGATTATCCTAAGGGGAAAAGGTGTTGGAATTTGACTCCTGCAAAATCAGTGTCTAGGAAAGGGATTAAGGGCCAAAAGCCCGAAGGTGGTGATTATTTAATTAAGGAACGTCTTTGTGTTGGCCCGGAGGCCTTCCTCTCTAGTTTTGATGATGATTAACTCATGTAGTTATGTTTACTAATTATCTTGTGATTTTAGTTACAGATCATTGATCAAGATATTAGTTGGTGATTGCTTCAAAAAGAGGAGTTTGGAAGCCTTCACTTGGTGATTCCCGTGCCCGAGCATCAAGATCATACCTTTGCACTCGGTGGATCACGTTTGGGATCGAGTCGGCTTGAAGATTGAAGATCGTCAAGAAGACTTAGGTATCCTAGTTTAGTTTTAGTGTGTTTAGATCCATTTGTAAAGCTTAGTATAGTTGATATGCTCAAGTGCACAATACACACACGTTTTATGTTTGGTATTTGGTTTTCATGAATAGTTGATCAAAACAAGTTTAATTGATATATGTATAGTTGTTTCATTCTATACATGCATGCTTAACTTTTAAACAAACTTATTTTGACTTTCCTATTCATGTATTGAAAAATCCAAGTTTGATAAAAATACATGTTTTGGTTTTTGGTAAAAATGTTAAAACATAAAAATAGTTCATATTGATTGATATTTGAGCTAAACTTTTTATCACATATTTATATATCAATGCAAAATGATTAAAACTATTTTTGGGTATTTTTACAAAGACTTAAAAGATTTTTAGAAATATTTTTAACATGTATTTCTGTCCCAAACAGTGGCTGACAGGCCAGGTCGGCCGACCGCACGGGTCGACCGCACCAAGGGCCAGTCGACCCTTGCGGGCGACGACGTGCACAAGCTTGTGCACGTTTGGCAGACATAGGGGGTCGGCGGGCGGCCGACCGGACCAGAGAGCTCTGCTCTCTGTTTATTCGGTCGGCCGGGCGGTCGGACCGAGTTGGCCCAACGGTCATATTTTCTGACGTTGGCGGTCGGCCGGCCGGCCGACCGCTAGCCTGTCAGGCTGCCAGATAAGCCAACGGCTAGTTTCTATTTTGGCCTATATAAACCCCAATACTTTGGGATTTTGGCTAAGGTTTTTACAAGAGAAAATTACAGTTTCCCCAGAGTTTAAAACAAGTTTTCAAAAGTGTTTTTGGGCTTTAAACTTCCAATCTTATTTGTTTTAGGTTTTTGGAAAAATCAAAGAAAAGAGAATTTGGGAGATTTGTCTTGGCTTTCATTTTCTATCTTTTACAAGAGTTTTCCAAGTATTTTTCTTTGAGTTTTGTTTTCCAAACACCTAGTTTTCCACACTTGAGCTATATCTTTTATCCTAAACTATTTAGGATCTTTGTTTGTGGAAAAGAGAGTTTGTGTCTTTGTAACCACTTGTTGTAAAACCCTTGCTTTGATTGGGTTGCTCCCTCTTCGGTAAAGGTTGAGGATTGTGGTTTGCTCCCTCTAGTGAGAGGTGGAGTTGGTTGTTGTTTGCTCCCTCTAGTGAGAGGTGGAGTTGGTGTTTGTATCCCTCTTCGGTAGAGGTGTTGGTTGTTGTTATTTGGCTACGGGCCTACCCCTCGGTTGTGAGGCGGTGTTTGAGAGAGGAGTTCGGTACTCCCTTTGTTGTAACAAATCCTTCTCGGTGGAGGTTCCCTCGGTGGGAGATAGTGGATTGGAAATCATTCACGGTGGTGAAGGCGGGGATGTAGAGCTAGGGGCTCGAACTCGAAAACATATCTTTGTGTTTGCGTTTGATCCATTGTCTCTTTACCCTCTCTCTCATTTAATTGTGCAAAGCATCATTCATATCATTCATATCTTTTTGCTTGTGTTGTCCTTGCATTGATTCATATTGCTTATTCATTATATGCTTGGATTGCTTGTGTGTGTGCCTCACTTATACTTAACCCAAGAGCTTCACATAGCACCTCAACCATATCTAGGGGAATAAGAGGAGTTAGTCCAGAGCCCTTCACGGGGAATTCGGCTACACTTATGTGTTGTATTAAGTGTGTTGCAAAATTTGCATAGCTTCCGCATTAGCGCATTTAGTTTCTAGATTAGCATTTACACCTTTTCACCCCCCCTCTAGGTGTGCTTTCAATTAGTATCAGAGCCTACGCTCCTGATACTTTAGGCTTAACATCCTAGGAGTGAGATCCTTTGTTTGCTAATCTTCATTTGTATTTGCTTGTTTGCACACATATAGTTTGGACCCATGGACTTCATGACCCCACCTATGTTTGACCCTTCCAACATTCTTGTTTGGAAGACTAGGTTGTCCATTTACCTACAAACCCTAGGTTATAAGGTTCATCTTGCCATTACTAAGGAATCCTACCTTAGTGATAGCAAGCATGTAGGGGCCAATGCATAAGCCCTTGAGGCCATTAGAAGCACGCTACCTAAAGAATATCTTATGCATGTTTCTAATCTTGATTCCGCCTTGCAGTGTGGAATTTGTGACAACCACAACCATCTTCGAGCTTCAATTGCAAATCCAACGGAGGAGTCTAGTGGAGAATCCGACTCACAATGCTTGATGGTCCAAGGGAATGACTTCCTTGAGGTACTTTCGGGAATCCACTTAGATTGTGATGATGCTAGTTCTTCATGTAATGAGAATATTGATCCCCATGCTTTGAATGAAGAACTATCTATTGTTTGTGAAAAACTAATTGAAAAATATAATGTTTTGAAAAAGAAAAGTCTAGGCATTAATAATGAAAATAAAAATTTGATTGCTAGACTTGATATTGTTTTGCAGAGAAAAGAGGAGATTGCTAATGAGAGGGATTCATTAAAATCTAACTTGATCTTGCACTTAAAGAAAATAAGTTTTTAAAATCTAAAAATGATTGTGAAATCTTTTGAAGAAAAACGAAAATTGTCTTCGAAAGTTGATTTTGTTTTAAAAGAGAATGTGCTTTGAAAAACAAAATTATTTCTATTTCAAATGATTTAAATGTTTGTTTAAAGAAAAATGATGTTTTACAAAATAAGATAGATGCACATGTTTACCATGCTAGGGTAGTTCCATCTAGCACACCTAATGCATGCCACACTTCTTCTTTAATTAACAATGATATATCTTTGCTTAAGAAGAGTGTTGATTGTTTGGGCTCCACTTTGAGTCAATGTGTTGTGGGCCATACACGTTTGGAAAATTTGTTTCGAAAGAAACAAGTTCCATCTATTATGCATGACACCTCCATGGCATACACATGCTCCTCACGGACACACCCATCACATGTATGCTCATGTGTACACTTGTACACATTGTGGACGTAAGGGCCACCTTGCTAAATTTGTTATGATAGATTACATGTTTCAAATTTAGCAAAGAAGTTTATTTGGGTTAGAGAAGGTACTAACCCCCATGGACCCAAAAGAGTATGGGTACCAAGACCACCCCTCCTATTTTTGATGTAGGTGTGGGCTCTCACATGACGTGAGAGTAGCGGCACCATGGAGTGGATGCGTTCCGTGCTTAAAGAGAACCATTTGGATGCATCACTTTCAAGGGATGTTTGTGGAGAGGACCACCATGTTTTGGAGACAAGGAGAGTTGCCTTCTAGGTTTTGGTAACGATTCCTAACTCCTATTTATTGTTTACATGCTTTTCATATTCATGTTTATAGCATGTTTCATTGTTTAGTGATTAGTATGAAAATGCCATGTTAATTAGATCTTGACATACATGTATAGTATTTGAGACACCCATGTTTTAATATGGATTATTATTTTGTGTTCTCGTATTTGATTAGCTATCATGTACATTATAGTTCTAATAACATGTGGATATTCATAATAATCATGTTTATGTTTATCATGATGATTTTATTTTTTTTTATGCTTCATGCTTTGAATATATGTTTAAATGTTAGTTTTCATTAAGACTATGATTTATACTTGTGCATATAGTGGGCCACAAATAAATCTATATATGTTTGTACTTGAATGCTTATTTGAACCCATTAGATGGCTAGTATAGTCTAATTTTGATGATTCATGCATTTTAAACTTGTATTCCTATTTTTGGATTTGTTTTATGATCATGAGTTTTCATTTCATGTATATGTCTATTTTGCCAAACTTTAAGATATACATGTTATACCCCTTGAGTCATTTGTTTTTCATGCAAATCTTTATTATGGACTCAAATTGTGTTTAGGGATATGTATGTATACTTATTGTGTTGACAATTCATACATATACCTTGAAATGAAATTTGTTTTGGTGAAAATTTAGTTTTTTTGATTTCGTGTTTATTTGTTTAACTTCATGTATATGTCTATTTATCCAAATTATTATTATACATATACATCCTTTTTGAGCCACGTGCCTTCATGCATATATCTTAGTGGACTCGTTGTGTTTGGATATGTATGTATACTTTAGTTTGTATAAGACATACATATACCTTGAAGATTAAACAATTCATGTTTTCATGTTTCAAGGAATATTGAGCTTATTGACCATCCTTCATGATCATGTTTTCACATTGTATTTGTACACTCACATGTATTGTTTACTCATGTGTTTGTTTCATGTGTCATATTTATGCCTAATTGAATTAGAGTGTTGACTATCATGTGGATTCATGTTCATGAAAAATATTTTGTTCTATTCCTTGCTTGAAGGATTTCGCACTAGTTTTACAAGTTTTTTTCCATTTTAACTGGTTCGTATTCTTCATATGGTAGAGTTTTTCAAACATACTTCAATTTTCAAACCTATTTTGAAAAACCCCTACCATCTAACGGGCGGTTGGATGGGAGACCATGCCATGATACCCTTCTTGAATATCTTTTAAACTTGTGCATGAATGGGTGGTAGTTATATGAGATATACACTTGATCTTATTGTTATGTCAATTGGTATCATTGAACTCTTTCAATTGTATCAATCTTGATTCTTTTGTATACTCATATGTGTTTATGTATGTATGCTTTCATTTCAATGGTATCAATGTCAATTGGTATATATTTTTCAAACATATATATGTTTGTGTTTATGCTAAGCTGAGCTTCAATTTTGTTTCAATTGATTACTTTTAAATTGGTATCAAGCCTACGCATTTTTT